>OX453308.1:31451765-31725412 GCA_949710035.1 Crambus lathoniellus
CGCCAGCGCCGCCATGTCCGTGAGCGGCGCCGCGCGCGTGCACTGCAGGCCGCACACGGCGCCGCGCACGCACGCCGCCACGCCGCGCAGCACGTCCACCACGCCCTCGATGGGGTGCACCATGAACACGCGCGCGCCGCCCGCGCCCGCGCCCGCACTCGGCAGCTGCACCAGCACCTGCGCCGGCAGCAGCTCGCCCAGCGCGCCGAGCTGCACCAGCGCGCCGTCCGCGTCCGCGTCCGCGTCCGCAGCCGTGCCCTCGCCCGCTTCCGCCTTCGCCTCCGACTCGGCCGCCGCGCCGCCGCCGCCGCCGGACATCTCGCGCAGCTTGCCGAACGTGAGGGCTCGAATCTCCTGCACGCCGAGCACGACGTCGTAGCCGCGCTCGAGGGTCTGCTTGATCTCGGCACCCATCAGCGAGTCCATACCGAGCTCCGCGAGGTTCGCCGACTCCGAAACCTTGCTAGGGTCCTTGATACCTGCGAAACAAAAGAATACCATAAAATTTACAAAGTTGCATGAATACCGACACTTTGGAGATGGAGAGTGTGCGTGGGAGAAACTGATTTTCGGTTATCGGCAAGGATACACCCTGGAAAGTCGGAGTCAGTTGGAAAGGGCTCCGTTTAGCAGTGAATAAACAAGCCTGCGTTCGTTTTAGTGGCATTAAAATTGACAAGATTGACCTTGCCCCAATCGGAGACTCTCGACAAGACTGGATCCTTGTAGAAAACCTGCACTTTATCTTTTAGATCGGAAGATTGTCCGTCCACCACAACTTGGTTTCGGCTATTTATTTTATTTTTATTTATTTTTTAGGGAACAGGTTGCACATTTGCAAGCTTCCACGATTGGAGTACCTACTAGTACTACTATTCCAGTCTCAAGTAAGAGGCGGTTTTACAATAAGCACTACCTCCAGCGGTCGCACTTTTCTAATTAGTTTCTTAAGCGACGTGCTTTAGTTTGGAATGCGAGGCCTGCTCATGACGTGTTCCCCGTTGGTGTCTCTTAAAGGCGAGAGAGAAAGGCATTTCTTAGGCAATAATGCTACATCGTAAACTACAATTCATTCATTAATCAAGATTTTTGACAAATGCCTCTTAAAAATATTGGCAACACAAGAGGAGTCCACTGGTGAGACGCGAGGTGGCCTCGCACCAAGGAGATTCTACAAGGAAACATGAGTTTTCAGCCTGAAAAAAAAGTGTACCCAGCAAATTTGGCATTTAACTACGTAGTGGCTGTTTGTTGTCTCATATGATCATACGTTTTGTTTAAAAGAGTAGGTGAGACGGAAGACAGCCACACAGCGCCGGATTTAGACTTCGGCGGCCCATAGGCCGAGCATGTGGTAGAGGCCCTCAAATGCAGAGCATGTGGTGGAGGCCCTCAAATCGTTTGTCTTTACCTGTTGAAAGTTTCTTTAAAGAAGAAAGCACTTGAATACGTTGGCTAACATAAAATTTATTCAAAATTAAACTAGAAACAAAGTCAGCGAAAGCCTATCATCATATCATCGAAAGATATCATCCCAAAAAACTGAATATTTGGCTGTTTATAACTTTGCCATCCTATCATACAGAACGACAGCTTTTGTTCTTGATTTAACTGTGTCTTCCTCGTCCTCAAACATTTCTTCGAGGGCATTTATGTATTTGTAAAAAAAACTCAGTATTTTTTGTTTCTACTGAGCCTTTATAGTTTTTCTTTTGTGGTGTGGTGGCGGCCCCTTTGTGGTGGCGGCCCATAGGCAACTGCCTATGTTGCCTATGCTTAAATCCGGCACTGCAGCCACAGTCTACAAAAAAGTGTTAGTACTACTCTCTCCAGTTCCCTTGGTTAAATGTCCTCGGCTCGCACTCACCGAGCACGTTGGCGACGACGTGCACGAGGTCCTGCGCGGGCGCGGCCGCGCGGCGCTGCTTGTCGGCCAGCACCATGGACGCGGCCACCGGGTGCGGCAGCGCCAGCAGCGCGCCCAGCGCCTCCATGCACGACGCGATGCGCTGCGGCAGCGTGCCGCCCACTACCGTCTCGTCGCCGCCCATCTGCTCCACGATCATGCCCACTTCGCCTGTAATACACGTCAACAATTGAGCATCATAAAGATATTCAGAATGAAGATTACTTTATACATATAAGTTACAAAGACAAATGTGCTAGACATCACTTGCTTCCTTTAAAAGATCGACGGGACCTTTCAGATTTGTCATATCTTTCTAAAATATTAAAAGCAAAGTAGACTCGAGTCTACTTCTGGAGCGTGTCAAGTTGAATGTACCTAGCAGCTCCACTACGCGTAGGAAGTTAAGGCTGCATGTTCCTCGGGTGCGCACTAACTACCGGCAATACAGCTACCTGACTCGCTCATGTCGTTTGTTCAATTCTGTCAGCGATGAAATTGACATAGATTTGTTCTGTGATAGCACTGTTGCCCTGAATCGAGCACTGGCGACTAAACTACTTGCTGGTTACGGTGATGATATTTAGCATTAATTTCAATCTTTCTTTGTTTATCTATAAAGTTAATTATATTTTTTTTTTGTTTGTTTATCCTAAAAAGATATTGGCATGAAAGTAGCTTAATTAAATTTTAGTTAATTATGTAAAAGTACTATATAAAAAACTATATGTGGAAACTTGTAAAATAGCTTTTGATTATTTATTTATAAATATTATGTAAAATGTAAGCAGTAAGTTTTCCTTAACAAATAAAAAAAAATATACCTCCAAGCTGGAGGCACGAATATAAAGGTAGTCGACGATCTCACCGATGGCTCCCCACTGCACGGCGAGGCCGGGCAGGCCGTCGGCCTGGCGGCGCTCGACGATGCGCTCCATGACGGAGTTGGCGTAGCCGTAGTTGGTCTGGCCGGGGTTGCCGCGGCCGCACGACACCGACGAGAACGCCACGAAGTAGTCCAGCTCCGGCGCCAGCTCGCGCGTCGCCGCGTCCAGCGCACGGGTGCCTGCACACAACACGGATCACATCGTAAGGACGGTCGGCGGTCGGGGGTAGTGATGTACGCCTGGGAATATTGCCACTGCCGGAAATTTTCCACTCCCAATGTGCCCGAGAAATTTGGGGGCACATTGGGAATATTGCCTAAAATTCCCAGTAGTCTTTTTGTCGTTTTGTTAAATTATAAAATTAAATATTGATTTTCTTTTGTCTTACAATTTTATAGTTTGTTGATAATCATGGCAAGATAATTTCGTTTTTTTTTGTATTGTTGGATATAAAAAAACCATCTTGTTTAAAAGTGTTTTTCATTGTCTTGCATGGTTTTATATTCATCTAAAAATGGTCCTTGGGAATATTGCCGGGAACATTGTGAACCGGCATAATAATTTCCAGTCCTTGGGAACGTGCCCGGTACATCACTAGTCGAGGGGCGGGGCGGCCGACGACACTCACCGTCGACCTTCGGCTTAGCGACCGCCTTGAAGTCGGCCGGCGTCTGGTTCTCGAGGTAGGCGTCGCGCAGCACGGCGGCCAGGTTGAAGACGCCGCCCACGGGCCCCAGCGCGGCGGCGTCGCGCAGCAGCGCGCGCGCGCCCTCGGCCGTGGTGGCGTCCGCGGTGGACAGCAGCACGCGCACGCCGTCGCGGCGCCAGCGCCGCACGCACCACGCCTGGTAGCCCGTGCGCACGCCGCTGCGCGACACCAGCACCAGCCGGCGGGCGCCGCGCGCCACCAGCCACGAGCCCAGCTCCAGCCCGAAGCCGCCGAGCCCGCCCACCAGCACGTAGCTCTTGCCGGGGTGCATGTAGGTGCGCGGCAGCGCCGACACCAGCCGCCCGCCGCCGCGCGCGCCGCCCGCCTCCTCCTCGCGCACGCGCAGCACCACCTTGCCGATGTGCTTGCCGGTCGCCATGTACCTGGAACGACACGTCGCGTCATCGATCGTCATCGCGTCATCGGCTGTGACCGTAGTTCGCTGTCGTCACATACCTGAAGGCCTGTTCCAGCTGCTGGTCGCCGAACACGGTGGCAGGCAGCGGCCGCACGGCGCCCGAGCTCAGACCCTCGTTCATGCAGCGCACCACGGCCGCCTTGTCTGCGTTGTCACCGCCGGCCTCGAACAGCGCGTCCAAGAGGATGCCGTGGAAGGTCGTGTTCTTCAGGAATATCGCCATGCCCTGCACACCCGAACGATCGATTAATACACGATGCTGAAGAATGACCTATTGTCGTTTCCCGAGTAAAGCACGGCCACTCACCAGGGGGGTGTTGTTGGAGAGGTCCAGCTTGCCGATCTCGAGGAAGCGGCCGCCGTCGGCCAAGCAGCGCACGGAGGCGTGCAGCTTGTCGTCGGCCAGCGAGTTGAGCACGAGGTCGACGCCTTTGCCTTCCGTGCGGCGCAGCACGAGCTGCTCGAAGCTGGCGTCGCGCGAGTTGCCGATGTTCTCGTCCGGCAGCGCGGGGAAGCGCTCGCGCAGGAAGGCGCGCTTGTCGGGCGTGCCCACGGTGGTGTAGACGGTGCAGCCGGCGTGCAGCGCGATGGCGATGGCCGCCTGCCCCACGCCGCCCGAGCCCGCGTGCACGAGCACGGCGTCGCCGCGCCGCATGCGGCCGCGCACGCTCAGCGCGTAGTAGGCGGTCGCGTACGCCACCGGCACCGTGGCGGCCTCCTCCAGCGACCAGGCGGCGGGCACGTCCCACAGGAAGCCCGAGTCCGCCTCCACGCTGGTGGCCAGCCCGCGCGCCGCCACCATGCCCATCACGCGCCGCCCGTCCGCCGCGCGCCCGCTGAACTCCAGCCCCAGGATGCACTCCTGCCAAACAATAATAGATTGTATTACAAGGGAGCTGTTTAGTATATAACGGCGCCCGCATCGAGTCGGCACTCGCAAGTCCATATTTTGTCTGTGGCGCGCTCGTTCATGTGTGGGCGCTCGATAACTAATTAAAGAGTAAAGATGCAAAATGGAAAGAACGTCTAGATGTCATGATATTATTATGGAGATTCTCTTTATTTAAATATGGGGTCACATGGGCTCCACGTGTGCTAGAAACTGGCACAGGCATTTTGAACGCGTTGGATAAGCTTTTTAGTGTAGTTAAAAATACTTTCCACTATTAAATTTACTACGTCTACGTATTTAAAAGAAAAATATATTTGAGGGTTATCTGCATAACTACAATGTTTGATGGAGACAATCAAACAGCACTTTACAAATTAAAAAGCATCGGGACTAATATAGATCCTTGTGGAACTCCACGTGATAATACAGCTCTTTTCGAAACCAAGTTCTTCCCATTTTCACATACAACAACGCGCTGAGTACGGCCACTGAGGTAACTAGAGAACCATCTCTGAGCGGTACAGTCAAATCCGTAAAAGGACAATTTTGATTATAATAGATCATGGTTAATGTTATAAAATGCACGGGAAAAATCAAGGAGGACCAAAATAGATTTGTGGCCGGTTACCTCTCCTGCAAAAATATCATCAATAACTATGGCTAAATAAATAAATAAGCATGGCTGTCTGTACTGCGGCGAGCTTGAAATCCAGATTGCTTAGATGGTAAGATGTTATTAGCATTTACAAAATCTGTTAATTGCTGGCACACTCGTTTTTCTATTATCTTTGACATGAATGGAAGAATATGGGTACGTCTTAGATTTTTCAAATTCGATGGATTGTTAACTGATAACAAGGTAGGTTGTCATGTCGATGCCGATTATTAACACTTTCGGCACAAATATCACACAAAATCCATGTAATTTATCCATGTAATGAAACCGAAACCATCTTTTATTGAAGTAATACGAATGACAACGTCACCCTTCACATTAAGTTTAATTTTCTTTTTTTTTAATATTGAACATTCCACCCAGCAAGGGCTTCGCCCATACGTACAATCCGCCCACCATGGTGACACATGTTAGATTATTCGGTATACAAACACAAGAACACAAAACATAAATGATACAGCTTGTAAAACATATACCAACCTACTTAACGGACCATGAATAAAACCACCAATGAAGTATACTGGCCATGTAATAGGTATCCATACTATCCATACTAATATTATAAATGCGAAAGTGTGTTTGTTTGTTTGTTTATTTGTTTGTTTGTTTGTTTGTTTGTCCTTCTTTCACGTCAAAACGGAGCAACGGATCGACGTGATATTTGGTATGGGGATAGTTTGGGAGCTGGAGAGTAACATAGGCTACTTATTATTCTAGAAAATTGAGTAAAAATTGTAATTTTCTATGAAAAATCGTTTAACTATCGTACCTTCGATACAAAACTGTCATTTCTTCCATTGCCGTTTCCAAAGAGTATGTAGTCACTGACGTCTGCGCGGTCAAAACCGAATACTAATCTTTTCCATAAGCTTAGAATAAAAAAATGTACTGTAGCTAGCGCTAAAAATGTCCCAGTCGCGCATGCGCGCAGAGTTATCTGACACTCACTCCACTTCACAGAGTAATTTTTTATAGTAAGAAATAGAGACCAAGCTTGGGTCCCTTTATTGGTAGTGTGTAACGAGCGCTATCTGTTGTCTGGTGTAAGCAACTTTTGGTGTATAAACACACACACAAGATGTTGGTGACCGGGTCCACTATTATATGGCAAAACAACGTTTGCCGGGTCAGCTAGTATTGTATAATAATCAAATTCAGGACAACAAAAGTAGGTAGCGAAAATCATATATGTAAAATAGAGTAAACAAATTGTTACCGCGATGTAGAAACGTACAGAGCCATCTTTGGACAAAAAACAAAACTAAAGAAATCGCGTCTGTACAAGGGTCTTACAAAAGGCTAAACAAATACAATAAGCAACGACACATATTTACAAACAACATAATATGCATTGGTCAAACACTATCTAGACTATTTACTGGCAAAGTCAGAAAACAATCTTGTTCTGTAGACAGAAGGCATAACTTTGAAGTTGGACGTCTTATGATGGAATTTTTGCACCAGACTGACACCACGCGGGTAACGCTGTCTTTACCAGGGTGCAGGATTTCGATTCGACCATAGAGCCACTTCGCTGGAGGCAGATGGTCTTCCTTGACCAAAACGACATCTCCAACCTTGCATTCTGGAGTGTGAACTGACCATTTACGTCTTTGAAAAAAGTTATTCAGGTATTCTGAAGACCAACGTCGTTAGAAGCCTTGCACCATTCTTTGGGTCAATTGCCAGAGCCGTAAAGAGCTGAGATGTGTGTTATTTATGTTCGTTATTAAAATCAGGAGCTATTACCAACGGACGATGTGCAAGGGTGAGAGGTGCAGCATCACCTGGGTCTGAGCCAGGTTGTGACAAGGGCCTCGAATTGAGGCAAGATTCTATTTGTGAAAGAACTGTAGATAATTCCTCATAGGTAAGTGTAGAGTCACCAATCACACGCTTCAAATGATGTTTAACACTCTTCACGCTTGCCTCCCATAATCCACCAAAATTGGGTGCATGATGAGGAATTAAATGCCATTCTGTATGATTGCTGGCTAAAGCACTTGCAATATCGAAAACAACTTGAGACCTTTCATTAAGAAAGGAACGTTGTAGATCTCGCGAGGCACTAACAAAGTTGGTACCGTTTTATCGCTCCAGATGTGACTGCAGTGACTACGTCGGGTAACAAATCGTTTGAAGGCGGCTAGGAAAACTTCCGAAGTCAAGTCAGAAACGGCCTCAATATGAACGGCTAGTGTCGCCATCGCCATGCATACAAATAAACAAATGTACCCCTTATACGATTAGTGTCCACGACCCTTAGATACCCGTTAGTATATTGGGCCTGCGTAGTCCACCCCAGAATACAATAATAATAAAATACCTTAGGAAACCGAAACCATCTTTTATTGAAGTAATACGAATGATAACGTCACCCTTCACATTAAGTTTATTTTTCTTCTTTTTGGATATTGAGCATTCATCATCATTACAAGCGTTATAGAAGTCAGTTTGGCAATATAGGGGAAACCCTACAAATAGAAATATTTGTACCTGTCCTGCGAGGTTTCCAGGCAGTGCATCGGGCGGGAGCTTGCCAGTGGCCAGCATGATGTCGCGGAAGTTGAGCGGCGCGCAGTAGACGCGGCACAGCTCGGTGCCGGGCGCCCGCGGCGTCTCGGCCGCGTACCGCAGCGGCGACTCGATCCAGCGCAGCGACGACAGGTCTCCGCGCGTCAGCGTGTTCACGTACGCGTGCTCCACCTGCGGCAAGAAGGCGAGTGAGCACGAGGCGAGGTGTATGCTGTATGAAGTGTTAAGGTAGAGATCGGGCGCAAACACTAACCTGCAGCAGCGCCTCGCCGGTGTCGGCCAGCGGCAGGTGCCGGTAGGAGCCCCACACGCCCGCGCGCAGCACGTTGCACACGAGGTCCTTCTGCACCTGCGCCGCGTACGCGGGCGCGCTCGGGTCGAAGGGCCCGCGCGCGTCGGGGAGGTAGAACACTCGCACGGCCGCGCCGCCCGGCTCGCCGCGCAGGCACGTGCCCAGCCCCAGCGCGCCGGCGTCCTGCGCGCGCGCGACCACGTACACGCGCAGCGGCTCCGACTCCGCGCGCTCGAGCGCCTCGCGCAGCGAGTCTACCCACGCGTACGACTCGTCCGCGCCCACTTCGATGATCACGTGGGCCGTGGGCAGCGCGGCGGTGCGGCGCAGCAGCAGGTACTCGCAGCTGGCCGCCACCTGGCGCGCGGCCACCGCTAGTCCGGCGCGCGCCAGCGCCTCCCGCGCACTCGGGTCGTCTAGTGCGCGACGCGGCTCCTCCAGCAGCAGCATACCGCCCTCCACGAGCGCGTCGGCCAAGTTCTTCAGCGTTTCGGCGCCGTGCCGCGCCACCGCGTCTGCGGCTACCACGAGCTGGCACTCGCCGTCCGGTGGAGCCGCGCGCGCGTCCTTCTGCGTCACCTTCACGCCCAGGTCCGTGAGCGCCGCGTACGCCTGTGAGCCGGCGCCCGCCGCCACGCTCGCGTCCACGCGCACCTCCGGCTCGCCTTCGAGCACTTGCAGCGCCAGCGGCGTCAGAAGCGCCTCCGCCGGCCGCTCCAGTGCCGCCTCCACCATCTTGAGACGCAGCGCGCCGCAGTTCTCGAGCACGAGCTGCAGGCACACGGTTAGCGCGTCGCGTTTCGAGCGGGTCGCGTCGTCTGTGGCCACGGTGGCGTCGTCGTACGGCCGGAACGCGTACCGCTCCAGCTTGGGTGCGGCCTGGGCGTTCACGCGACGTGGAGCGAGACTGACTTTGAGGCCTCGCATCTCGACGCCGCCGCAACTGATGACGCGAATGTCGTGGTGCATGTGCACGGGCAACGAGTCGCCCCCGGCGACCGCGGCCGCGTGGCGTGTCGGGTCTACCACCACTCGGTCGAGCCTCGTCGGCAGGTACAGCTCCCGGTTCTTACCGGAAATTATCGAGTATTGTAGCATCGTGTCCATGAACGACACCCAGTTGTCGACCCAGGCGAGGCGGCCGCTCGTGCCTGTCGCGTCCGTCTCGCGAATGCCCCGGAATATGCCGCCGTAGTTGTACCCGCGCAAGCGCAGCTCCTTGTACACATCCTCCTCTACTAACGGCAAAGAGTCAGTCTCCTGTTCCGATCGTTTGGGCGGGTCCAGCTTAAGGAATTCCTTTTCGGGGGTTTCGGCGAACCGCACTTGCCCCGTCACCACGGCGGCTCCTCCCTCGCACACGTTGAACTCGCCGGTGCCCTCGAGTATGCTGACCATAAAACGGAGGGGTACATCGCTGCTGACTATGGTCGCGCGTTTGAATTGTACGTTCTCTAGTACGACCGGAGTCTCTTCCAGTTTCTTATTGTGTATCTTGGCTATCGTCCGCCACACCAACGTCTGAAATAAAATGATTTTTTAACAAAATCGTAACTTCCAATTGTACCTACAGAGTCGCCGATCTAGTTTTTGGATCTTACCAGGTAACCTGTCGCGGGGAACAGAATTCGTCCGTCGATTTTATGCCCGCTGAAAAAGGAGTCCTCCGCTTTAGACAGATCGATCTCGATGATGTTTTCACCGGAGCGCGAGGGAGAGGAGAAGTTGGCGACGTCCCACTCGACGGAGTGGTCCCAGAGCACGCTGGAGGCGATGGTGGGCGTGGCGCGCGGCACGGGCCAGGCCACGCGCGGGTACAGGCGCGCCACGGCGGGCTGCGCGCCGGCGGCGTAGGCGCGGCCCAGCGCGCCCAGCAGGTGGCGCAGCGAGTCGGGCTGGTCGCGCCGGACCAGCGCCACGTGCGCGGCCGGCGCCGGCAGCGCGCGCTTCAGCACGGCCTGCAGCAGCGCGTGCGGCGCCACCTCGATCACCAGCGCGCGCTCGGGGATGGCCTTCAGAGCGTCCGCGAACCGCACCGGCGACAGCAGGTTGTTCACGTGGTACGCCACGTCGCTCATCTTAGCTGTTGAGGAGTTTATATCCGTTGAATTCGTGATGTCATTGGGGTTTAACGAGCGAGCTACGGTTAAGTTGACTGTCGGAATAAATTAAATTTGTCTCAGCAAACCACGATCTAAAATCATAGTATGTAGGTAAGTATGTGATGAGCAGCTTACCGATGTCAGTGTTGCGCTGATCGGGCGCGAGTGAGGAAGACACCCAGCGGGCGGAGCGCGGCTTGGGGTGCGTGATGACGCGCTCGAGGCTCTTGCGCAGCAGCGGCGCCGCCGACGCGATGTACTTGCTGTGGAACGCCACGCCGCTGCTGTTGACGCGGCGCGCGAACACGCCCGCGCCCGACAACTCCTCCACAAACTTCTCCACGGATGCGACCGGCCCTGATACCTACAAATTATAAGAAAAATCACTCTTAATTCAGGTAACAGGCAGTTCTGTGAAAGGCTTTCCGAAGCGAAGGATCAAGGGCAACTGTATTTATCCTTATGCCACAATATTATCAATATGTGTATTCTTTGTATCTAAGGTTACTCCTAGATCACGAAGTGAACTAACACGGCAAATGCTGCGATCACAAATTCTATAGCCATAGCTGATGGGTCAGTTTTTAAGAGTGAAGGTAATGACATTACATTTGTCCAAGTTTTTTTTTAAAAAAACGCTCAAAGCAATTAATATTTTACTGTAATTTTATGCAGTCATCCACCGTTCGAATTACCTTAAAAAATTGTATCGTCTGCGTACAAGAGATGGAGTGAGTTGGGAAAACGAAAGCCTATGTCATTGACGTATAAGGAAAACAAAAAGGTCCCTAATGGGAGCCCTGGGGTACTTCCGATGGGTTATTTAGAAATCTTTATCGATAACCTTTAAAAGCCACACCCTGGCTGCGATTTTTAATGTATGATTCTAACCATATTAGCAGATCACCATGAATTGAGATTCTCGACAGCTTCTTTATTGGTATAGAATGAGTTGTTTTATCGAATGCTTTCGAAAAATCTGTATATACGGCGTCTACTTGACATCCAGCATCCATTGCATTCAGCTAAAAATCCGTGTAAGTTACCAAGTTAGTGCTGACGCCACGACCGACCCCAGAAAAAACCGTGTTGTTCTGGTGCTAATACGTTATTCAATTGACTCGTGAGAAGTGACTATTTTTTCCATTATTTTGGCAAACACGGATAGGTAGCTTCGAGATAGGCCTGTACTGTCAATGTACTGTTTAACGTCATTTTTGTTACCGCCTTTTGGAATTGGTGTTATTAGCGCTTTTTTCAAATTGTAGGAAATCAACCTTCGGCAAGAGATTTCCTAAATATAATAAACTAGTTTTCCGCCCGCGGCTTCGCCCGCGTGTACTACACGACGTTATCCCGCGGGAAGGTGATATTTTTCAGGAATAAAAAGTAGCCTATGTCCTTTCTCAGGCTCTAGGCTATCTCTGTACCAAAATTTATTCAAATCGGTTCAGTAGTTTAGGTGTGATTGTTTAACACACAGACAGACAGAGATGCATCACTACATAGTATAAAACAAAGTCGCTTTCTCTGTCCCTATGTCCCTTTGTATGCTTAAATCTTTGAAACTACGCAACGGATTTTGATGCGTTTTTTTTAATAGATAGAGTGATTCAAGAGGAAGGTTTATATGTACTTTTTATCCAGATATTCCCACGGGAACGGGAACCACGCGGGTGAAACCGCGGGCGGCCGCTAGTTTATAATATAAAAGTAAGGATTGTAAGAGGTAAAGACAATTCCTTAAAGAGCTTTTTAATTATTGTACGAGCCAACTCGTTCAATCGCTGACGCATCATTTCTATATTATTATTTACCTAATTTACTTCATATTAGCAATTTATTTTACACATTTCAGAGTCATCAAGAGCACGCGTAGTAACGAGTACGCGTACACGCGTTTATACATTTCAAATATACAATTTTATCAAGTTTATATCAGTTTTCTTATTATATCAGCATTTTTCAGCATCTTTGTTACGGTATTGCCGTACAATTATAATAGAATGAACATTATCAAAACCGGCACCCTTGTTGCTATTTTGTTCGAGTAGCTTTGCAAGAGTTTTCGATAAGTCTACTAATGGGGGTGTATTACTGTTTGGCAAGGGATCACTGCCGTTGGAGTTACATTGCGAGACAAACACAGAATTAAAAATATAGTTACTCGTTGAACATATTCGACATGGTATTCAACATCTAACGATGACTCATTGTTATAATTAATGCAGGCAGGAATATTATGATCTGCGACCTTGAACTTTATAAATGACCAAAAGTATCGTGGAGAAGTCGTAATTTTCTCCTCAGAGAATTTAATGTAATTAAAGTAACATTCTCTATCGATTTGTTTCTCACGAATTTAATTCTTGTCATAACGCAGCCCGTGACTAGAGATGGGCATTTCTTCCTATTTATTCCCAATCACGTATTTTTTCTTATTAATTCCCATTTTTACCGGGAAAAATTAAAACAAATTTCAACAACAACTGAAAGATGGCGTCGTTAACAACAGAATGTACTTCATTTTCAATTTTTCAATAATAAAAATTGCATTGTGAATGCAAAAATGTAAACATTTTAATAAAAGAAAGTAGTTTAAAATTTATGTAGTAAAAGCGCGCTTCTCGTCTTCTAACAATAAATAAATGATAAAGAACAAAAAAAAACTATTATAAACGTCATTTATTGTTGAAACCAAATTGTTTTAAATTTTTTCCCGGTAAAAATGGGAATTCATGGGAAAAAACGTGATAGGGAATAAATAGGAAGAAATGCCCATCTCTACCCGTGACGCGGACGCTGTGTAGCGCGCTCGGTTTCCGATGGTTGAGTTTGAGCAACTTTCGCAATGACCAGCCACTTGATCAAAAATGTTTTATATCTAAGCTCCTCTATGCTTCTGAAAGCATTTCCGGCTGCGATTGCAGTCGTTAATGAATTAGAAACAACCAATCCACGTGGGGCCCGCGTGTTGGCCCATTCCCTCCATATCCATCAATAACGAAAGAACAGCAAAATTTACAAACAACATAATATCTCAAAAGTAGTGGAGGCTTACTGTGACGCTGTCGTTGGCATTGTGGCAGGCGGGGAAGACGTCAGGCGGGCAGCGGCGCGCGCACTCCGCCCAGTCCAGCCCCACGGCGGCCATCGCGCCCGGCGGCAGCTTGGCGTCCACGATGCTGCGCCCGCGCCAGTACGCCGCCAGCACCGCCTGCTCCGCCGTCAGGGTCTCGTCGGCGTACGCGCAACCTGGATATGGCTCTCAGTTTATATTCTGCCAATACAAAGAACTAAAGTTTAAAATGTAAGTATTTAAAAAAAAGTTTTGTTGAAACTGACCCATTTCTCCCACAGAATGACCGATCATGCCATCGGGACGAATTCCGACCGTTCGCAGCACGTCCACGAGCGCCACTTGCACCGAAGTGATAGACACGAAGGAGTTGACGACGTCTTCGAAGGCCGATTCGGGCGCCTCGGTCAGCACGTGCACTAGGTCCACGCCGTGTTTCTTGAGAGCCGCCGCCGAACGTTGGATACTCTGAGCGAACACCGGCAGGCGCATCAGAGTGCGCGCCATGCCCGGCCACTGCGAGCCCATGCCCGAGAACACGAACCACACCGGTCGCGGCTCCCCGCTCTCAATTTCCTGCGATTGAATACGTATCAATAAGTAATAATTTTAAGGTTCCAATAATTAATACGATCTCCATACAATCAGTGGCAATAGTTGGGTTAGTGTTGAATAGCAGATCCGGGTCGTACCTCGACTTCTTCCATAGGCTGGTCGGCGAGCAGCGCGAAGCCGCGGAACGCGTGGGCGGGCTGTGCGCGCGCGTGCACGGCGTCCAGCAGCGCGTGCAGGCCGGTGTCGTGCGGGTGGCGCGCGGCCAGCGCCAGCAGCGCGCGCGCGGCCTGCTCGCTGCGCCCGGACGCCAGCACCAGCCGCGGCAGCGCGTACTCCGCCGTGAGCGCGCGCGCGCCCGCGCCGCGCTCCACGTCCAGGATCACGTGCGCGTTCGCGCCGCCGAACCCGAACGAGTTCACCGCCACCAGTCCGCCATCCCACTCCATGTTGCGGTCTACCACCTGACACACAAACAAGAATTGTATTGTTGTACATAGAAGAGAATAATATCGATTGAACTATTTATTTATTACACTATTCTGGTATAAGTTGACAACAGTAACACTACCTACTTACAATTAAAAATGCTCTACCTTTATACGTCCATCGCTGAGTGCCGGTATGTCCAAGTTAGGAGATTTGTAGTGCAAATTGGCTGGAATGACACCACGCTGCATGGCAACGACGAGTTTGGCGATCGAGCACAGACCGGATGCAGGTTCCGAGTGGCCCATATTCGACTTCACCGACCCCAGCAGCAGGGGTTTCGTACGATTTTCACAAAAGAATTCTGCAATCGCGTTCACTTCTTGCGGGTCTCCGACCTGAAATATAATTATAAGTGTTGGTGAATAATGTCATCTTTAGTCCGTACATAGTAGGTACGACACTTGGATTATGGTTGGATTTATCTACCTTAGTGCCAGTTCCGTGAGCTTCGACGTACACGACGTCTTGTGGACGCAAGTGTACTTCGTCAAATGTTTCTTTAGCAAGCTGGCGCTGCATGTCGCCGATCGGGAAGGTGATGCCCTGCTCCTTGTACCCGTCGACGTTCATGCGCGCGTTGCGGACGGTGGCGTACACGCGGCGAGCGTCGGCGCGGCGCTGCAGCAAGATGGCCACCACGGCCTCCGAGCGCACGTAGCCCTTTCCGCTGGCGTCGAACGCCGCGCAGCGCCCGTCCGGTGACAACATACTCAATCGATGGAAATTAAGGGAGTTGCCCGGTTTTAAGCAAAGATTGGATCCGGCCACGATGGCGGCGTCGCAGTGCCCGGCGCGGATCGCCGTGAAAGCTTGGGAGAGCGCGAACAGAGAACTCGAGCAGGCGGTGTCGATGGCGTACGAAGGTCCCTTCAAGTCGAAAGTGTACGAGATTCTGTTTGGGAACATGGCCCGACAGCAGCCTGTGAGCGCGTATCCGTTGATTTTGTCGGGGTCGACGGTCCACATCTCCTCAGACTCGGAGTTGGAGACGCCGATGTAGACGCCGGTGCGCGAGCCGCGTAGCTCGGTGGCGGCGAAGCCCGCGTCCACGATGGCCTCGTGCGTGGTCTCCAGCAGCAGCCGCAGCTGCGGGTCCATCAGGTGCGCCTGCTTCGCGTGCACGCCGAAGAACGTGGCATCGAAATGTTCCAGATCTTTGAGCTTGCCATTCCGTTCCGGTAATCCATGTAACCCTGAAAATAGTACAAAGAATAATTGGTGACGCGGACTTAACGACAACTTTTAAGTCGCATCGTTTTTGTTGTAAAGTAATATTTTATGGGCTTACTCTTGGCTTTACACTGAACCCTTTTTTTTATACGTGGCAGTGGCAGCACAGTGACTTTAGCATACCTACTTATCTCTAAGAAAACTCATTAATTTTGCGTAGTTTTATATGGATTATGTACAAAATGGAAGAAACAGAATGAAATAACAAGTTTATTTAACAAAATTTAATAATTGCCTGAGTGACTGTTTACCTAACGACCTTTGTCTTAGAGTCTGAGACTTAGACGAAGATTTTACTTTATGCAATAGAGCTTAAAAAGCGATTTTAAGCAGCCTATACCCAACATAAACACGAACTTTACGAGCACGAGAAGTGAAAAGGTTATTTTCTTAATCGCTAAAACTTGTTACGGAAGTAACACTTTTACGAGACGCTCTTGTAGGTCGATAAACTGCATAAAATTGATATATTTATTTAGTTTGAATATAAAATTATTTCGTAAGGAATTTTTATTAATCATTGCTAATGAAATATGAAGTGTGCTGCATTTTATTATTATTTTACTCTTTTTGTTGTTATTTGCAAATTTTATATTGTTCAGTGGTAATTTGATTAAGTGTCGAATAATTAGGTAATTGTTTATTATTCGCCACTGTTGCGACAGGGGCCGCGGCCGGTGGATACTGGTCACGGGATGACTAGCTAAACGTATAACAAGTACAAGTAGCTTATCACCCCGTTTAATGAGGAGAACATAATAAAAAATATAGTGTAAGTACTACTTACTTATCCAGAAATGCACGAGATCGAAACTTTAATAGAAAATTGCAAGCCATTAATTTTACTCAAGGTCGATTGGCGCTTGAACAGGTTTCCAATGTTCTAAGTCAGTGCTCAAACGCGGAGTGCGTGACGTCAATTGCGGCGTCAGCAAGGAACCGTCTCAATTTAGCATTAAACCTGTTTTTATTTGCTAAGGATCGCAAAAACCTCACCGCAGCGGCTTCTGACGCACGTGGACATGGCATTGGCACATATTGATTGTGAATTGACAAAATAAATCTTTAAAGATTTATATTCACACTAGCTGTGCCCGCGACTTCGTCCGCGTGGAATGGTGACTTTTACTTGCGTTAATTTCACTTTCAGATTTTGTAGTGACTCCGTAATTCTCTGTATTTTTATTTTCTGGGCCGTAAGCTTTATTGTCGACGTCATCACACAAAAACTTTCATCCCCTATTTTATCCCCTTTAGGGTACATTTTTTTAAAAACTTTGAATGTCGTATTTATTTAAGTATATCTAATCAAAAGCCTTAATAATAAGTTTCAAGCTTCTAGCTTTAAAAATAACGTTATTTCCATACAAACTTCCATCCTCTATATCAACCCCTTACAGCCCTTTTTTGCATTAAAAGTAGCCTATGTCCTTTCTCCAACTCTAGACTATCTCTGTATCAAAATTCATTTAAATCGGTTCAGTAGTTTAGGCGTGATGCGTGAGGCACACAGACATATTTATAATATGTAAAGAAGATTTAAAAGTAAAAAGCAAAGGCACTATAGGTGCGCCTGCGCAAATGGTATTTGCAAAAACGACAATACGGGACTTTTTACGTGCCTAGTCGTAATTAATTTATGCTTATGTGGAATACACAACTACAAAGTAGGTATTTAGTATTATGTACCAAGTGATAGTAGGTACATACATAACATAAGTATGTCTCTATTATATAATATCGAGTACCTACATCTAGTATCTATGAAGTGGGTTTTAGGTAAATAAAACAACCTATATATACCTACATAGCTATAATAGCGGTGATTTTCAGAAATAAAATGAAAATAAGATATGTAAATATGACGACATTGTGTAAGACTTGGATCATGTGTCACTAGTAAACAAATACGAGAACTGTTGCCTCGTAGTGACTTCACTATATGTACAAACAATCAGAGTCGTCATCGACGGCTGCTGCTATTCTGACCTTACAGCTATAGATGCCGGAGTTCCTCAGGGATCCGTTCTCTTTGCGACTCTCTTTTTGCGTACCAAGCGATTTTCTTCTTCCTTCGTGATGCGCACCGCCAAGGAATGAAATACCCTGCCTGCGTCTGTTTTCCCGAATGACTACAACTCTATAATTTAAAGCTAAAGTGAATAGGTTGCTTCTCTTCTGGGTACGTGAGCAACAGCAATTTCATAGGAAAAGACCTACCTATTATATAAAAATATACCCTACATACATCCATTACTTACTAAGGTTTTTCTTCTACGATTACACAAGTGAGGAAGGATGATGATGTGACCATTGTGGCGTAGTAGTAATTATTGCTATTGTTTACCAAAAAACATAGCCCTTTTAATTATCTGCTCTATTACCTAGCCACTAATGACTGATGGACAGCGGCAGCGTTACAAAGTTGGCGTGTTTATAAAGTAGGTAGTAACTTGTTTATGTATTATATTTTCTGCGGTAGTAATAATTTTATTGTTTTTGAAGATCGGGCTTTCAAGCTTCAACCGCAATCTGCAGAATTTAATAGTTTATAAAAGAATTTATACTGAAAAGGGAGTTTGTATTTAGTATTTGATTGATGTGTAATTTTTGATCTGCGAGTAGAGTTTTCCCAATCACGTACTTTTTCCCATTAATTACTATTAAGAAAAATTTTTAACAATTTGGTTTCAACAACAAATGACGTTTACGATAGTTTTTTTTTGTTATATATCATGTATTTATTGTAAGACGACAAGGTCGCTTTTACTACACAAATTTTAAAACTATTTACTGTCGTTAACTGAAAGATGGCGTCGTTAACAACAGAAAGTAGTTTAAAATGTATGTAGTAAAAGCGACCTTGTCGTCTTCTAACAATAAATAAAATAAAATAAATAAATAACAATCACTTTATTGCACACGACAGGAATAAGACATATACAGAGAAGCAAACATAAAAGTAAAACTAAGTAACTAACAATAGGTGGCCTTATTGATTGCTACATAGCAATCTCGTCCAGGCAACCTGGGTAAAAGAAAGAAATAAATAGGACAATAGAGGAAAGGGTGCACAAAGAGATAAGGTATTCTGTATACTAATCTAATACATACACCTATATACACTGAGAGAGAAAATATAAGATATCAGTTACAAGTTTTGAGTAAGAGAAAGGAAATAGCTTCTTACTTGAGCTCCAAAGGATCTTAGGGTTTGAGCCTTTCAATGTCTTCTGGTAGTGCATTCCACAGTTGAACGGCATGTACAGAGAAGGAATAGGAAACAAGTCGGTGGAGTGGCGTGGTATTACTAGGGAAAGGTGATAGGATGACGAAAGGTACAGTGTGGGGACGAAGGACGAAATGAAAATAAATCTTTGAGAATAAGGATGTGAAGTTGGTATATGGTCATATTTGCGAATGTTGAAGATGAATATTATGCAAACATTCTGCAGGCGCTCAAATTTGTTCAGTAGCTCTTGCGATAGGTCAGTGTAGCAAACATCAGCGTAGTCTATGATTAGTAAAAGGAGAGATTGTGCCAGAGTTATTCTGGTGCTGGTCGGCAAAAAATTATGTAGCCGGTTTTATGAACCATACGAAGCGAAAACTGTTTTCCTTACTGCTTTCACATGAGGTTTCCATGACAAGACTGTTGGTAAAGAGTTACACTGAGATTCTTGGCAGTAGATGAAAAAGGAATAACTACACCATCCAATGAAGCCGTCGGGAGCTGCTTAAAGTCGATCCTCGACACGAAATAAGGACTGCCAATGACAATGCACTTTGTGTTAGTAGGGTTAAGGGTAAGGCCAAATAATTTACTCCAAGTATTTATTTGTGCTAGATCTTAGTTGGTGGTGCTGATTGCGTGTGAAAGCTCAGATAACGGTGCTTGAGTGTAAATCTGTAAATCATCAGCGTATAGGTGATAGGAACTTGAAAGAGATTGTGTGATTTAGATTATTTAGAAATATAGAGAAAAGAAGTGGTGATAAGACGCCACCCTGAGGGACACCGGCATTGATATTACACCACCCAGAGAAAGTATCTCCAGTGCGAATACGTTGCCGTCACCCTAGCAGATAGCTTTAAAACCAATCAATTGCAACTTGAGATATGTTGAGAAAACGTATTACACCAAGGAGGATATCGAAGTCAACCGAATTAAAGGCATTCCTAAAATCTAGTAAAGTCAGTTACCGTTAACTGACGGTTTTCCATCGCAAATGACATCCGTAATCTTCACAAGTGCTGTGGATGTGCTATGGGCCTTGCGAAAGCCAGACTGATAAAGGTTTAGGAGTTTGGTTTAAATAAATGATATAAGTAGAACAAAAGAAATAAAAAAATCTATCATATACCTACGTAATTTTTTGTTGAAACCAAATTGTTTTAATTCTTTACCGGTAAAAATGGAAATTAAATGGGAATGGGAAAAAATACGTGTGGAATTAAATTGGAAGAAATGCCCATCTCTATTTACAAGCAATAGCGTAGAACGGTACTTGCGTATAACTTAAAAGCTCTGCTTGCCAGAAAGCGATTCAAAACTCGACAAATAACTCAATTCATAAATATGAATTTTGTACTAGTTACAAAAATTCAAATAGTCTATTTTTGATAAAAAAATCAATAAAGTTATCGAAACAATGAAGATTTTGCTACATTTGAAGATTTGAGTTTGCCCTTGTCGAACACTCAAACGCGTGCCGCGCCGCCGCCGCCGCACCGGCTGCAAAGTGTATTTTATCTATTAGCGAGTAAATCGCGCATGTTGTTAATAACAAGAAACATTATATTTATCCATTAATTGTTAATTTTTAGATAATACGCAATGAAGCACTACGCCGCGCCGCTGATGCGATGACGCACTACGCGAATGCGGTAGACTTGGAAACTTCCTCATCCTTTACTTAAATTATGGCAACCAGTAGTACCAGTACTATAAACAATAGTGTTTCTTTGCACGTTCTTAAGCATTATTTGTCTTTAACCATAAGGATCTTTCTTTGACCGCATTAGATGCCACTTTGCTTGATCTTGTGGTTCATATCCTTCCACATCCCAATGTAGATGAGAGCACCGCGGCACACCGCGGCCCGCGAACGTCAACCGGTGCGCACGCGGCGGTCACGCGGCGACGTCAGGCGCGCACGCCGCCGCCGGCTGACCGCCTTCTGCCCGCAACCACCGACACGGCAAGCACTGCCGCGTATCATCTATCAATTTCGATATCTTTACTCTATAGGCCTAGCCAAGGCCATGCCATTTCGAAACAACTAAGCTAACCCGTACATTGAAAAATGTAGGTAATAACTTTCTGTGACGCAACTGACCACCGCGTCCCCTTGGCAATTGCCGAACCATCGGAAGAACACATAAAAAACATTAAAATTACAAAAACTGTGCAAACATTCACGAAATCTAAATCTATAAATAAACACAGCACGATTACATTCATAAAAAGTTGTATTAAATTAACAACTGTTTGACGGATTAGGTATAAAATTCATTTCGATTTTAATCCTTTTTCTATTATTAGAGTGCGGTAAACAGGGAAAACGTTGAAATGTTTTATAAAAAGCTGATAACTGTTGCCAAAAGGTACGCAACAATAGTATTATATTCGTACTAGCGGCCGCCCGCGGTTTCACCCGCGTGGTTCCCGTTCCCGTGGGAATATCGGGATAAAAAGTACATATAAACCTTCCTCTTGAATCACTCTATCTATTAAAAAAAACGCATCAAAATCCGTTCCGTAGTTTCAAAGATTTAAGCATACAAAGGGACATAGGGACAGAGAAAGCGACTTTGTTTTATACTATGTAGTGATGAAGAGTACAAGATATCTCACGTGTGGTATAATATGGTAATGACTTTATCAAGTACCGGTGACATAGGTGCCGTTTGCATACCGCGGTTAAAATTATCGCGATTCGTTATTACGTGTGAGTGGATGACACGCTTATCTGCGCGCTGTAATACCAGTGCTCATTGATCTGTGAGATCAAGCGCTGCGCAGATAGCAGCCTTATCAGCGCGCCACGCACGCTACCGACGACAGGGCTGTCAATCATTTATTTATTTATCATTATGCTAAATCTATACATCAATTGGCATTTTAATAGTATACTCATTATTTTATTTTTTAAAACATTTGCTAACTTTGTGATCTTCCCGCATTTACCTAATTATTTTTACTTTTTTTGCATTTACAATGCCATTTTATTTCATATTCAGTAGCTCCACAGGTAGTCCAACCCCAGACCCTTCACAGTCCGGCTCCATTGAACGACTCTGTAGCTCGGCGGTCAGAGCACTCACCCGGACAGTGAACGGTCCCGGGTTCGATTCCCGGCAGAGCTACTAGGGAGATGGGTTATATATGATTACTCTTATATTTCCATTTCAAGATCGAGACCTACACATAAGAATGTCGATATGTGAAATTCGGACATAATATGATAATGGTCAAATTAGATTCAGTATAAATATATTTCTTGATGATTCAAATTGTTTGATGTAATTTTTCTATCAGCTTAGTATATAATACGTCCACGCTTTGCGCTGTACGCGGGGCGGCGCGCGCGGCGAGTGTATGGCGGGCATTGTCTGTGTATTGTGAGCTGCCGGCTGACGGTGACGGCTGAGTGAGGCTAGCAGCGCAGATGATCGCGACTCTGTGACATTGAACCCTGCGACGTCGCTCTCGAGATCACTTCCGCAATCCACTACCTACATATAATAGCACTATTATAAAATTACTTTTCGTGGGGAATCACTATCACTACATAGTAAGTCGCTTCCCGCTGTCTGTTCCAATGTATGCTTAAATCTTTAAAACTACGCAACGGATTTTGATGCGGTTTTTTAATACCTAGATAGAGCGATTCAGGAGGAAGGTATTTATGTTATATGCATGCTGTCAAATACCACACTACACCGAAGCGAAGCGAGAGCGGGTCGCTAGTACTACTAATAAAGTAAACGACAGTAAATTGACTGAAGTCTCTTAAACTACGTAAGGTTAACTTAAGAACGAAAACTAATGTTCGTGTAAGTCAAACCAACAAAGTCAAACAAGCGAAATGTATTTGTTAAAAAAACAACAGACGTGGAATAAGTATAATATGTACATGGATAGGTACCTAATAGCTTTATGTATTTCAAACCGTAATTCTTATATAATGCTTGTATTCATTTTTATCGTAAAATTAATTTGTTATAATTAGAGATGGTCATTTCTTCCTATTTATTCCCATTCACGTATTTTTTCCCATTAATTCCCATTTTTGCCGGGAAAAATTAAAACAATTTGGTTTCAACAACAACTGAAAGATGGCGTCGTTAACAACAGAAAGTAATTTAAAATTTATGTAGGTAGTAAAAGCGACCTTGTCGTCTTCTAACAATAAACAAATTATATAGAATAGAACAAAAGAAATAAAAAAATCTGTCATAAACGTCATTTGTTGTCGAAACCAAATTGTTTTAATTTTTTCCTGGTAAAAGAGGGAATTAATGGGAAAAAACGTGATTGGGAATAAATAGGAAGAAATGCCCAAATTGTTATAATATAGGTCATTTATAACGTGGTTTTAGTTTGGCAAAGAACACAATCATTATCCAAACCTATTATCATAATCTCTAATTCATTGGGCATGATTATTTCCTTTCAGATAGTTTTCGTCTAAGTAGACTTTCATTTTTACCCGACTGCAACAGAAGGAGGTTATGTTTATTGAGAGTACCTAGGTATGTTTCTATTTAACGTTTTTTGACTCTGTCCTGCCTGTCGTGTCGGTAGGTACCTACCTAAGTACCTATTTTAACTCCCGTGAAATGTTTTAATTTGCATACCTATCTAAATATAACCTAACCTAATACAACGTCAAAAACGTAAGAGTAAGTTCAAGGCGAAATAAAAAAATCGGCCTAGTGCAAGTTGGAATCGCCCATGAAGGGTTCCATGCCCAATTTACGTACCGAATAGTGTTTTGAAGGCGATACTCGGAAAAAATGTGCTGAAGCGAGATAGCAATGAGAAAACGACGCGCGCGGGAGCGAGACCGATTTTGCAGATTAGGCAAAAAAAACACAAAATCACTTCGTATTAAAAAACTACAGCGATTTAAAAAAAATGCTTCTATACGATCCTCAATATTATTGGTGTCCACTAATTAAACCAATTTCCAATAGTGTAAGTAACCCCATTTAAGAATAATCTTCACTTTTCGTATTTTTTAGAGGTCTTTTCGAAAAGAAAAAGAGTCGAGGCAAAATCATAAAATCGTGTTTTTGAAACTATACGATTCTAGATAAAGGTATGAAGAAATATATATCTTATTACCAGATTTGTAACAACTGTAACGGTCCTATAGTTTTAAATCATCAAGTCCATATTTTTCCGAGAAGCGCCTGAATGACAAAGTTACATTTGCGGTTTTTGAAAATGTGTTGAATCTCAAAAACTGCTAACTATGTTTTTATTAAGGTCTACAGCATATATATTTCTAGATTTTTTACTTTCTTTCAAAATATTGAGAATTTGAGAGTGAACAAAATGGTTAAGAAACCTTTTTTTTTAATCATTGACCTATCTAGACACTCCACTCAAATAGGTTTGATAAAAAAAATAAGTTTCTGCTCCATGTATGGGAAGCCCCCCTTAATTTTTTTATTTTTGTATATAAATCGTAATGCGGTATACAGAATACATCTACCAAAGTAGCAATTTTCAACTGTGTTGTTCTTATAGTTCCGGAATAAATAAGAAAAAAAATAATAAATAATAATAATAATAATAATAATTTACGGACGGACGGACTGACAGACAGAGGGACATGACGAATCTATAAGGGTTTCGTTTTTTGCCATTCGGCTACGGAAACCTAAAAATACAGTTTTGCAAAACCTGACATGCCCCTAAATCCTACTAATAAAATATGCGAAAATTTGTGAGTATGGATGTATAGGATACCTAGGCTGCTAGTGACTTTAATAAGTCCATTGTTCAGTGTTTGTATAAGTTGAAATAGTTTCTGGGCTTGTAAAGTTTGCCTTAATTTGCATGAACAACCAACTTTACGTCAAACTTTGTCAAAAAAAAACATAAACACTAAAAAAAGCGTGTAAGGTCGGGCGGGTGCTGAACTACTGACGCAAGCGACAACCACCGTCGTCACTCGTGAAACGCCTCGTGGAACATACAAACAATAAATGTAACTATAGTTTATTCAACCTTGCAATGGGCAGGCCACCCCTGCGACACAAGCACGCACCGTCGTCATCGCATGGGCTCCGCGGCGGCAGCAACAAGCAAAATTACAACAAGGGCAGACAATTCGGTTCCGAAGAGCATTCGTAGTTCTAGCGATACGCCAAAAAAAGCTGCAAATGGTGCCAAAAGCATGAAAATCGGAACGATCGATCTTTAGGCCATACGAAATACGAATCAATTTGACCCGTAGCACGAAAAAAACAAAAAAGGAGAGGAGTTATGACGTCTTCTTTTTTTTGTAAGTATGGGAAAAAGAATGTTTTTGTTCTGAAACCTATAGAATTTGTTATCTGATGAAAGGGCATATGAAGCCGATTCTAAAAATACATCACATGATCACATCATTATATTCCAGTCACTTGTTTTAAATAAGTTTGGGTTCCTCCAGATATGATACAGAATCATTATTTGTAAAATACACCTTGGCTTAAATGATATGTAGCCTCATATCCAACCCCAAGAAAGCAATTTTGAAAATATTTACATTTAAGTAGTATTTTTTTTCAGTTTCTTAATATTACTAAATGTTATAAAATCACAGTTAGTTGAAATACGTATAAAAAGTTCGGATTCCAATTCTGTGCTTTGTCTTTGTCTATTCTACTGTGATTGACAGAGATAGCGCATACATTCCACTGTCGTCGGAAGCGTTTCCGACGGTTCCTGAATCAGGGGGCTGATCCAAAAATGAAATTGCCTGTTAAAATCCATGACTTTTCAGTAAATTTCCTGACATTTTGTGTAATTTTGAGTGCAAAAAATTTATTATTTTATTTTTGTGACAGAAATGCTGAATAATGGGTGTAGTTCAAACTACCTACCGCACTAATATTTATTTATAATTGAAAAGCGAAGAATAATAATAATATGTAATGTAAGTAATTTAAATATTACAGTTACAAGTAAATTGATTGTTAAGAATTGTAAACTCCTGTTTGGCCAATAGTTGTACGTAGATAAATTTGATTAAAATAAACAATAATTACATATTGAAAAATTTAAAATGAAGTATTTAGCAAAAATCGACCCGTCTCACTACCATACCAGCTCCGATGGGACGCGCGCTGGTTGCTGGGAGCTGCTTGTGTGTGAGACGGGTCGATTTTTTCTAAATACTTCATTTTCAATTTTTCAATAATAAAAATTGCATAATAATAATTACCTTTTTTATTTATGACTACAGTGATTGTAGAGTAGAAGAAAATACATATTTAGAATTGTGAATTAAATTGATTAATAAATAATTTCTAAAAAATATGACTGTTACTTTAAAATATTTGTATTTATTGCACTGAAGCCATCTAGAATAAGTCCTAATGGTTTTATTGATCGTTTTCGGTATTCTGCTTTCCTAATTAAATTAATGTAGGCAAAAGTATCTAAGGTTTGCCTAAGGTACTGACACTATAAAAATTACTTATATTTTTTATATGACATCTCCTGTTATTCTGTTATTGAAAACTGTGTAGTACTTAAACAAATTTACCAAAAAATTTGTTTTAGTAGGTACTACACAGATACAAAATTTGTTTAAGTACTACAAACATGGATCGATATAGGTAAGTACTTCCTAAGAACGTGGAATAATCGTGTCAATGTTTTTACGTAATAATTCATCAGTGATAGAAACACAACGTGAATTTCGTCGACGATTTAAAATTACCCGATCTGACCTGTCCTGTCTTCTTTCTTTAGGGTTATTAGAAATCTCTGATGTATGTGAACAAGCCACAGACTCTAGCAGCTCTAAAAGAAAACATTTTTCACGAAAAGGAACATATCATAGGTAGGGTTTCGGCAAGTTATGGAATATGTCATAAATAGGGCTCAAAATCTAGAGGTCTCCATTTAAGACTAGAGGACATCATCTTCAAATTCTAATGAGACGAAATTTCATGGCATAATACATATAAAAAACGAATTAAACTAATTTAGAAAAAAGTTGTAGCTGAACAAAATAGTGCCAGTATTGTGCTACCCGATATTTACAATTTATGAAAAAGTGACACTTCTAGCATCACTGTCATCACGCCTGTCTGCGCCAACACGACCTTAGCTCGTCCTCATTCTCTTGATGAAAAGTTTATAATTTGCGTTGTTCATGTCAACCCTTCTTAGCTTTATTCGTAGCTGTATGATTATAAATTAGATTTATGACCAAAATAAAAGAGACGATGTCTTGGTCCAAACCTAGGATCGGCCAAAACCTCTATTTTGACAATAAAAGTTAGCCAACTAGGGTTGCAATAAAACTAGCTAGTATAGCTCGAAGCTAGGAACGTGAAGAGAGTTGTAATGGGGCGCCTTACCTGGTGGCCACCGGCGGTCGTCGGCTGAGACCAGGTCCACGCCATCTAACAGCTTCTGCGCGAACTCTTCAATGGATTCAGAGTCGGGAAGCCTGCCCGAGATGCCCGTCAGCACGATGTCATCGTCGGCGGCCGTCCTGCCTCCGTTCACTGTCGCTCCCGGCATCTTGTATTTTCTCTGGTTCAACTATCTGCAAGGAAACAACCACTCGAGTTCAATGCACTGTCGGAGCGGGAGCGGGGCCGGAGGCCGAGGGGTGGAGCGCGGCTCACCTCGAGGTGGAATCGATCGCCGCATCCAAGGGACACTCTGAAGCTCAACGTGGAGCGCTAACGATCCCGGTGGCGCGAGCTGATGCGGCCGAGTGCGCGGGCTTAATGCTGCCGCCGCCGAGCGCCGCCGCGTTAAAACAGTGTGATAGCAGGGTCAGGGTAGCGAGGGTTATCGCACAAGGACGGAGAAGGTCGGCGAAATCTTCCTTCATAGCGCGGAACGTAGCTATTCTAACGTGTCTCTACAAAGTAACTCTTACGCCGAGGCCTATAAAAGATTATTTATTAATTACATGCAACGTACCGATCGATAGAGCCATTACTCTTAAGTGGTTTTATAATAAAAATGATGTCGCTTAGTTATTGCGCTAACAAGCTTTTTCCATTAGAGATGAGGGAGGCGCAACGCACGCAACTGTCCTATTCGACCTCCGCGCGGCTATCTAAAGAGCGCTTGATTTTCTGACCTCTCGATTAAATACGCAAACAGCACGCAGCGTGCGAATCACGCGGCCGGGTCGCGCCCGCGCCCACCACCGCGCCGACCGCCGCGCACGCGCCTCGCACCCGCGTGCACTCGTCACCCAGCTCAATTATTGAGCTACGTATATTGCTGGTTGCGGTGATCTGTGATTGCTGGCCAGTCAGTCGGACCGACCGACCGACAAGAGAAGAGAAGAAAAATGCCTATTACGAAGAAATTGCTGCACTAGGAATAAAACTCATTTGTTTTTAAGTTTTCACTAGTTAGTCCATGGAAATCGTACATTTTGCCTTGCGTTAAATGAGGTAGTTCTGATTTTTTTGTCTGTTAGTAGTGATGAGATAGTAATGACAAATCCAAGTTTTCCACCTCGAAAGCCCTTCGGATCATTGTTAAATATTTAAAAATCCAATAATTTTTCAGATTTTTTTCAGTTTTCGTCAATTTCTACCACCAAGGACCTGTGTTACGGCAAAAGTTACTATGCACGCTTTAAAGAAGACTAAATTTGCAAAAAAAAGATAATAATTTGGTTTTTGTAAGTCAAATAGTTTTTAAGATAAAGCTATTTAAAAGTTTACAAAAAATAAAAAAAAGGAAATATTACAGTTTTTTTAGTTTTCGATATTTTGACCCATAGTACCTAGTGGGTTTATGGCAAAAGTTAAATTATTAGTTATCAAAGTCCATTAAATTTCCAACAAAATGAGACCAATTAGTAATATCAACTTACACTTGCTAGTTCCTGAGACAGCTGTTCAAAGTTATTGAGGTAAGTAAGAATGATGTAATAGAAGGGTTTTCAAAATGAAGTACGCCCTAAAGGAAGGAGGATCTGGAAGGTGGTGGGATCAATTATGTACAGTGTATGTATATTTTTGATGGACCAGGCATGTCCTCTGAATCCACAGCACACTTTTTTGGGGGCAGCTTGCTGAGGTATAATTTCTTCATCGAACTGCACAGGAAGGTCAAAACCGTCCTTTGATGGTGGGTTATCAATCAATGGTTCATCAATGTCATCACACATCAGGTCTGGTATGTTCTCGCATGATTGGCCAATGCAGTAGCTGCAAACAGCCGAACATTTGAGTCCTGCTTTCCTGCAACCACATCTGCTGGTACAACCTTACATCTTTGGTATGCTTTCAAGGTGATTAAGGTTTGCGTGTCATTAACAGGGTAGACCGGGAACACCTCCTAGATCCTTCTTCCTTTAGGGTTTACTACCTTTTGCAAACCCTTCTATTACATAATTGTTTACTTACCTACCTCTATAACTTTGAACAGCTGCGTCTCAGGAACTATCAGGTGTAAATTGACATAATTAATCTCGTTTTGTTGGAAATTTAATGGACTTTAATAATTGATATAAAACTTTTGCCATAAACCCACTACTAGGGGGTCAAAGTTGACGAAAAATAAAAAACTGAAATAAATACTATTTTTGTGATTTTGCAAATTTTAAAATAGGTAGCCGTATCTTAAAAACTACATTACCTACAAAAACTAAATTATTAGCTTTTTATTGCAAATTTAGTCTACTTTAAAGAGTGCATAGTAACATTTGCCATAACTCAGATCCTTGGTGGTAAAAATTGACAAAAACTGAAAAATATCCGAAAATTTTATGGATTTTAAGCTATTGCATAGCTTTTATCGCGGGCTTTGAGCGCGGCGACCGAATCAAAAAATTCCGTAACGAAAAAACCTAACACCCTCGGAGGTTAACAAAACATTGTTTATCTCTTTTTAACAATAGGGGTTTACATATATTTTGTCTCTTACTAACATTGTTTTGGTAAAAAGAGATAAATATACAAAAAACCTGTTGTTAAAAAGAGATAAACGTATTTTTCTCTTTTTGATTACATGTGTTTATTTTTATATAGGTCAAATTCGAATACTAATCTTTTCCATAAGTTTTTGAATAAAAAAATGTACTGTAACTAGCGCCTAAAATGTGAAGCACTGGCTGAAACAGAAATAATAATAAAAAGAAGAAAAAGAAGCAGAAATCCACAGCCTTCTCTATTGATCTCAAAATTATGTAAAATTAATGTCACTTGTCAATCTCGGATTTTTATGAAAAAGTTAGCTGCTAAAATAATATATTTTTGTAAAAGCAGTGCGATAATATGTTGAAAATATTGTTGAGGCAAGAGTGTGTTGGTGAATCCGTGTAATAATTAAGTACCTACAATAAAATAAGATAAAGATAAAAATATTCTTTATTCACTTAGACATAATAAATATGTACTTATGAATCGTCAATATTTTCCTACCACCCATTCAAGACTTTTTTAACTGACAAGAAGAATGGGCGCAAGAAACTTGCCAGCGTTTCTTAGTTAGGTAACGACATTTACAAAAAAAAACATATCGTTACTAATACAACAATTGCTTAGTATAAAAATACATCATATTAAACAGTGATTATGTTATGTGTTACATCATGACCATGCATTGCGGTCATTCAAATAATCGTCTACTTTATAGTATCCTTTGCTCATCAGCGACTCTTTAATGTAACATTTAAATTTATGCAATGGTAGTTCAATTATACGCTGTGGAACTTTATTAAAAAAGGCTATGCTTTTCCCCAGAAATGAGGCTCTGGATTTTTCTAGCCTAAACTTGGGAACGACAAGTTTATCTTTATTTCTTGTGTTAAAGCGATGAATATCGCTCTGCTTTACAAATGTATTATAATACTTTTTCACATAGATTATATTTTCATAGATGTATTGTCCTGCAACAGTTAAAATGTTTATTTCTTTAAATAGATCTCTTAAAGAATCTCTCGATCGGAGGTTGTAAATGGCGCGAATAGCCCTTTTTTGGAGCACGAATATACTGTGGATGTTAGCGGCTGAGCCCCACAACAAAAGGCCGTAGGACATAACACTATGAAAATAACTAAAATAGACTATTCTAGCCGTTTCAATATTGGTTAAGAGCCTTATTTTCTTAACTGCGAATGCGGCCGAACTGAGTCTACTCGCCAAGGCTTCGATATGAGGATCCCATTGTAGTCGCGAGTCTAATATAATACCTAGAAACTTTGTATTGTTAATGAATTCGACCATATCGCCGTCTAGTCTTATATGAAAATCAACTTGTCTTACATTAGGTAACGAAAATTTTAAACACTTAGTTTTCTTTGAGTTTAATGATAAATTATTACTATTAAACCAATGTGACACTTTTGAAAGAGCACTATTCACTTCGTCAGAACAGTCATCACCTCTATCTACTTTAAAGACTAGAGATGTATCATCGGCAAATAGCACTGTCTCACATAAATTCTTCGCGTAGTAAGGAAGGTCATTTATGTATATTAAAAACAACAGCGGGCCCAATATTGATCCTTGGGGTACGCCCATAGTAATGGGAGCTCCGGTAGACTCAGTTTTATTAATAACTACCTTCTGAGTTCTTTCATACAGATATGAATGCATAAGGCTTACTGACATTTCAGAAACACCATAATGTTTTAACTTCCTTAATAGTGTTTGGTGATCAACACAATCGAATGCCTTGGAAAGGTCACAAAAAATAGCGATTACATCTTGCTTGTCCTCCCAGGCATCAAGTACATGTTTTAGAAATGCAACCCCAGCATCAGTTGTACTTTTACCTTTTGAAAAACCAAACTGTTTCTCATGCAGTATACTATTTAATTTAAAATATTCTAAAAGTTGAGCATAAATTAATTTCTCAAATATTTTACTTATTGCTGGTAGTATGGATATAGGTCTAAAATTTGCTGGGTCACTTTTGTCACCAGCTTTAAATAGAGGAATTATTTTACTATTTTTCATTAAATTAGGAAAGACCCCTTCACTTATACATTGGTTAAAAATTATTGCTAATGATGGAGCTATCACATCAATTATTGATTTGATGATACTTGTAGATATGCCCCAGAGATCTTCTGTTTTTTTAATATTTATTGCTTTGAAATAGTGACACATATTACTGATGACGATAAACGATGACGATCATTTAAAATCACAAATTCTGGAAGTTGCACAGACCTAGGTGTTATTATTGATCTCAAAAGACGAGCTGGCCTAACCTAACCAGATCAGCCTTTGAAAAGCTAACGAAGATAATTATATGGAAAGATCGCCGCATAATCAATACCACGCAAGGTTCGATACACGAAAAGCTTACTATTTCCTATCTTCTTATATGGAGCTGAAACATGGACGCTCCAACAAAAGTACCACAAGAAGATTGAGATGTGGTGTATGATGATCAAACGGACTGCTCGTCACACAAATGTTTCCACTAAAAAGGAGCTTCGGATCAAACAAAGACTTTCGACGATTGTGCAAGTGCGAATCCTAAGAATGTTTGGACTTATCATCCATAATGCAAGCTCCTTGGAACGATTCGATTGAAGAAACAAGGAAGAGTCAACGTTTTCGCGGCTGATCACCCACAAGATGATCAAGTCCACAACCAAGTGTGCCCTTACAGAATGCACACGCAGTGCCACACAGAGAGATATAGAGGAGCATCGCCACAAAAGCCGCTACCAACTTAGCGGACCATGACCACAACCACTCCCGTCAACCTTAGTATTAGAAAGAAGATGTATACAGGGTAATTTTTTTATCAGTGCACAAATTTTTAGGATCGACTCAGAATCGATAAGTGAACAACTTTCTCCTAGAAACATTGGTCGAAATACGACAAAAATTTTTGGACTTCCCATACTAATTCGATCATGTGATCAGTCCGATTTGTATGAAAGGTCAAAAAATTTTTGTCATATTTCGACCTATGTTTCTAGGAGAAAGTTGTTCACTTACCGATTCTGAGTCGATCCTAAAAATTTGTGCACTGATAAAAAAAATATCCTGTATAATAAATACAAACATATATAATTATATATACAATAGGTAACAAAAATCCAAATCAAAACTGGGTGTTTGATTTTTATCGCCAACTCCTTAAAATCACTAGAACTACGATGGCTGTCCTTTCGCTGACTCAAATGAAACTGGAAATTACATCCACTTTTCATTTGAGCTAGCGATTAGGGCCATAGGGCCAGCTGGCAGCTGGGTAGCTTTAGTACAGGCTATTAAGATGACACCAATTTACAGAGAGCAGCATTGTCGACAAGATGGCGGACATTCAAAAAATTCGACTTCATAAAAATTTTGCAACTAATCGGGACATTTTGTATGGAGAGTCGAAATATTTTTTTCATTTCCTGATGGCCTGAAGCCATGTTTAAAGTTTTTGCAACGGTGCCCCCGACACCTTGTATACCTATATATATTCACTAGCTGACCTGGCAAACGTTGCTTTGCCATATAAATTACTAGCTTTCCGCCCGCGGCTTCGCCCGCGTGGACTACACGACGTTATCCCACGAGAAAGATATAATTGGCCGGGATAAAAAGAACCCTTGATCCTCTCCAAGCTATAAAGTATCTGTGTCCCAAGTTTCAGCCAAATCCTTTCAACCGTTTTTGCGTGATTGAGTAACAAACATCCAAACATCTCAACATCCAAACATCTAAACTTTCACATTTATAATAGGTATTAGTAGGATAGGATAGAGTACTTCGTATCACCATTATTAGACAGATGAAAATAAATAATCACGAAGTACATAGACTTACGTGACAGATAAGTCTGCGCGCATGTGCGTCTGGGGCATTTTTGGCGCTAGTTACAGTATATTTTTTTTGTTCTAATCATGGAAAAGATTAATACCTATTCGATTTTGACCGCGCGCAGACGCGGAGGCGGCCATGGAATAAATGACAGTTTGGTATCGTACGACAGTCGAAACTATTATCCATACAAAATTACCATTTTTTTTTTATAATTTTCCGTAATAAAAAGTAGCCTCTGTTACTCTTCAGCTTCCAAACTATCCCCATACCAAAAATCACGTCGATCAGTTGCTCCGTTTTGGCGTGAAAGATGGACAAACAAACAAACAAACAAATAAACAAACAAACAAACACACTTTCACATTTGTAATAATTATAGTATGGATTCTTCATCTATACTAAGAGGAAAGATTTGATTGTTTGTTTGCTTCGAAACTACTGGACCGATTTAGAAAATTCTTTCACCGTTAGAAAGCTACATTCTTCCCGAGTGACATAGGCTATATTTTATCCCGATATTCTCACGGGAACGGGTGCCACGCGGGTGAAACCGCGAGGATCCGTTAGTTATGTATATAATAGAAACCATTAAACCAAGCACGTGTACTTTTTAGTAGGTACCTTTGTTTTTTGTGTATAGGCACATAATAATTATATAATAGTGGTATAGGTAAGAGAAAGTACCTACCTATATCTGATAATTATATCTATATAAATGTTCCTCGCGCGAAATTCGATGATCATACTCTTAATATCGTTCTTTTTGTTCAAATTTTTTTGAATGATAATTGATTTGGTACACTATTTATGCAATAGCTTTACCGCGGCAGTCCCCGAGTGCCACACGTGTTTTTTTAAGTATTTAACAATGATCCATAGGGCTTTCGAGGTGGAAAGCTTGAATTTGTCATTACCATCTCATCACTACTAACATATAAAAAAATCAGAACTACTTACCTCATTTAATGCAAGGCAACACCACTTATTTGGTACGATTTCCATGTACTAAGTCTAACACATTGCTGAAAAAATGATTTGAAATAGGTAGGAATCATTTCATCTTTATCGATTGTCAAACATGGAAACGTATTTCTCTCGAGTGTATATCTACACATTGATGAAATGAACGCTGACTAACAGCACCTAACAGCGCGTTAGAAGTATTGGGTAAATTCGACGCTTTTCCCAGCGACTCCGTAGCTCAGTGGTTGGAGCATTCGCCCGGACAGTGAAAGGTCGTGGGTTCGAGTCCCATCGGAGCTAGTTGTGAGACGGGTCGACTTTTTCGAATATTTCATTTTAAATTTTTCAAAAACAATTAAGTATGTAAAAGAAAAGATTTTTTTGAACAAAATTAAGTCCGTGAAAATATTTCCGCAAAAAATATGCTTTTGCTGAAATAAGCTACATATTTTTCTTTTTTTACAATGGTTAGGGACTTCCGCCAGGTGACGCCTGCGTCAATCAAAAAATTACGTCCAATCTAAGCCATCAATTTGGAATTTTTCATCCTCTCTACCCAACTAAAACCAAACAGAAATAAACAAACAAAAAAGTGAACATTCGTAAATCTAACTGGTTGCGTAAACTAGTACATCGGATGAAGTCATTTCGCTGATATAGGTAGGTGTCAAAAGCGATGTTTGTACGCGCGGAATAGCCGGCGCGGGCACATCGCGCGAGCAGCCCCGTCCGCCCCGCCCGGCCGGCCGCCGTAATTACTCCTTTGTGCGCCAATTACTGGGGCCGCTACGCTGCCCAGATTGCTCCTTAACTGCCTTTGAGGAACTTAACACATCACCGCTCCTGTGCTCCCGAATCGTATTTATAAGTAGATACACATCTTAAACATATCGGTAACGAATCACTTTTCCTTTTTACAAGCTTTTAATTAACTTGCCATGTTAGTTAGTTAGTTGTTTGTTACTTACCACGTGTTTTTAATACCTAGGTTGCTTTCTTGTTTGTACGCAAATTTTGCAAACTATTTTATACTAGCTTCCCGATGAGCTAGAGACTTGAAACTTTTAACATCGGTCAGAACTGGATGACAATGCAAATGCAATATAACGGTGTCATTGAGCTGATCTGATGATGGAACTCCATGAGGAAACTGTGCTATCCCATCGTGTTTGGGCTCGTTAGAATTGTCTTGACACGTACTCTGACGGGAGATGAGGTTCAGGGTTTGATGATTAAGCCGGAAGGCCATGTCATAGGAACTCAATATTGAAACCATGCAAACTCATCGAGTTTGGGCTCGTTTGAATCGTTTTGACGAGTACTCTATTGGAAAATATGTCTACCTAGTCTGTTTTAAAAACATGGTTTTTAAAAAATAAAATTTTAAAAGAGATTTTTGTATTACAAACACTACAAATTATTATTCTTTTTATGCTTAGATACTTACTCAAAAATATTTGTGAGATATGATTTTAATAATTAAGTACAAGAGAACAAAGACAAAACATCATAGCTATGCAGTGTGGTGTGATGTGAACGTCCTTGTGTTAAGTCATAAACCCAATTTACTAATTATTTCCTTGTTGTATAATATGTTATGCGCGATAGCCGATAATATATGCTTCAAAAGTTGTTACCCTTATGCGTTTTATTAAACGCATTAACGTTTTTCGCCATAAACACAAAACGCATAATGTCGAAATGCATAAATCGTCGAAACTCGAAAGGCATAATAAATTCTAAAAGACATAATTTCATAACATACTTTATTTGGCCGAAATTTGCCAGCTATCAAAAGGAATATTTTTTAAAGTCATAATGCTTAAAAGGTAGATTATTCAAAAGAAAGACCGTTTTCGAGATAGGTATTGGCTTTTTTATTTAAGTATAAATTTATTTAATTATTGTTTTTAAGGTTATCAAAAAGTTAAAAGTTATCAAAAGATCTAAAGTTCCATAAAATATCTAATAATAACATTTATTTTTAACCCGCAAAAAAATTGCTCATGTACACCAAGAAACTATCAGTGCACAATACTTGCAGCTAGCAAGACAGCGGTACACCTTGCACCTTTACCCCTAGTATGAGTTTGGCAAACTCGAAAACTATCGCTCTATCTCTTTTATGTCCCGTGACTGCTGTACCGACATGAGCAGTTCATCCGATAGTTTTCGTAAACATTGTCAAGTTAAAATCAACTCATACTAGGGGCACTTCACCGATTCGACTAGGTAAGTGTAGGTAGGTACCTACTCTACACGTGTTACGCCCCATCCCGAGGTATCCTCAGGAGTTGTTAGATGAACACAATTATTACATAAAGATACTACACACGATATCGTTAAAGCTAAATTCTTCTACATAATACGTGTAATGAAGAAAATTATAATACTTTTAACTTAATATGCTAAAAACACGTCGCGAACTAGTCTCTTGTATTTTGCTTAACCATTATAAAATACTAGCTTGCCGCGTCCCGCGGCTTAGCCCGCGTGGACTACACGACGTTATTCTGCAGGAATGTGATATTTTTCCGGGGTAAAAAGTAGCCTATGTTCCTTTCCAGGCTACAAAGTATCTGTGTCTCAAATTTTAGCCAAATCCGTTCAGCCGTTTTGGCGTGATTGAGTGACAAACATCCAAACATCTAAACTTTCACATTTATAATATTAGTAGGATATAGTAGGATGGCAATATCAGTCTAGTTACGATAAAGTGATCACCTGAGAAATGAGTTTTTGTGTAGTGGGATCGGGGAATGCTAAATGTACTTTTGCAACGAGAGGATGGACGATTTTATATAAAAATCATGGCGTCTAAGAAAATACGTCTTGCTTTTTATGGGCTACTAGCTTCCGCCCGCGACTTCGTCCGCGTGGACATTCGAGAAAATACTTAGGGGACTAATAACCAGTGCGAGGCCCGCCGCACGTAGCAAACGTTCTGCCTCGCGCGAGGCAAACGTTCTGCCTCGCGCGAGGCTGCTCGCTTGGTGAGGGAGGACCCGCCTAATCACGTAAAAACGGCTGATCGGATTTTTATGAAATTAAAACATAGAATACTTTTTATCCTGGTTATTGGTCCCCTTAGTATTTTCTCGAATGTCCACGCGGACGAAGTCGCGGGCAGAAGCTAGTAAATAATAAGTGTCTGTTTCACAATCAAAAAGTTAGTTCTGAGTAGCTTAGGTACCAAGAACTTTTAGGGTACTTAAGATGATTTAGGTTTTTAAACCCTATTTACCCCCTGGGTTTGATTTTCGGAAAACTACGAAATGGGTTGCCTATTGGTTTTAAGAAGTAAGCCTACAAAGTTTCAAGTGGAAATGTCTATTTTACCCCCTGATTTTTCATTCAAAACTTCACCCCTATTTCAACCTTTTAGGGGTTGAATCATGTTCAGCATGTTAAACATCAAAATAAATGCCATTTTTACAATCGTCATCCCATAAAACCTCAATAACGACATCCATATCGATTTTTAGGTTTATGTATCCCATTTAACCTCTAAGGGGTTGATTTTCGAGAAAATACAAAACATGTTTTTGCTTATTTGTTTTACTTTCCGACCATAAGCCTAAATAATAAATTAAATGAAGGACTTTCCAGATACAACATTTCATCCCCCTTTTCACCCCTTCGGGGGTGGAATTGTCAAAAACGCTGACACAGGTAAATATTATTAATTTTCAATTGCCGGTCTAAATACAAAATTTTAAGATCCTAACTTCAAAACTGACGGACTTTTATACACATTCATTCCCTATTTCACCCCCTTAGGGGTGGAATTTCCAAAAATCCTTCCTTAGTGGATGCCTACACTGTATAACGTATCTATGTGCAAAATTAGAAGTCTCTAGGTTCAGCGGTTTGGGCTGTGCGTTGATATCTCAGTCAGTCAGTCAGTCAGTCAGTCAGGACTTAGAATTTTATATATATAGATTAACGTGCTGGGAGGCAATATCCTTAACTAATAATCATTTTAAAACAATACCAGCACGATAGCTTAATGACATTCAAGATTTATTTTGGACCTCTTCATGTGATAAATAAGGTCGGCACTCTGAACGCCAAACTACACTTCCAAACTCTAAAATACTGCGAACATAAGTGTAAAACAATACTTTTAAGGTAGGTATTTCCATTTTTAAGGGTGTTCCTAAACGATTGCTTGGCCCAAGCAGTTTGAATGCACGTGAAGCAATATATCAATATGTAAATTGAAGTGAAATTTTCCGTCCAAAACAATACCCAGGTAACGAATGGTGAAGACTGAAGACCCCTGTTAATTGGGTTACTGTATATAAGTTATAACTTTAGTCAATCGTGTGATGCTTTCGACTAAATGAGATCATGAGACATTTTTCTATGTTTACGAAAAGCTGGTTTATTAAACAATAGTCCTGAAATCTCACTAAGTCATCTTGTAACTCATGACATTACAATCACTGATAGATGTAATGACCTTAAAGAATTGAGTATCATCAGCTTAAAGTAAATGATATGAGTTTACAAAACAATAACACACGTCATTCAAATACAGTGTAAACAAAAACAGTCCTAAATGAGACCCTTGAGGAATATCAGAGGGTAAATGAAGGAATCTGGAATGATACCCCCTTTACAGCAACAGCAGACTGACTGCAGTTTGAGATGTAAGATTTGATCCATCGCCAAAGATCACCGTATATAGCTTTTTCCATATTTTTTTCTAAAAGGATGTTAAGATTTATTTTATCAAATGCTTTAGAAAAATCAGTATACACGGCGTCTACCTGGTATCCAGAGTCTAGGGCGTAGATTATACATCTGTATAATGTACTTAAATTGGTCTCCACACTACGGCCACACAAGAACCCATGTTGCTGAGGCGAAATATGTTTTTTTGTTTGCCACGATTAAAAGCTAGTAGCTATTTTCTCAAAGATCTTTCCCATAGCGCAGAGCTTGGATATGGGTCGGTAAGGTATTGACGCACATCATATTATCTATACATCTAAAACGTGTTAATGCAATAACCGAAAAGCCCATACACCCCAACTAATTTATTAAATTTTAAAAATTGCAGAAATTTTTATTTTTTTAAATACTGCCAAGATATTCGTGCTCATCGGTCTCTGTGATTTTCTAACAGATTTTAAGCTATATTAAGACGTAAGAGAGGACGTGACGGATCGCGCGCGTATTGAATGAATAGGCAACAAGACACAAAAATTTTTAAAAGCGGCAAAAATAGAAAACAACTTATTTGAAATATTCAACCCCTATCCAAAATGTGTGGAATCGATTCTACTCTCGATTCTGTACAAACTATTTTCTCAGTTTCGGTTAAAGTATTAACACGTTGTATATAAAACTTTTGCGTTACTTACTTCTTGGAAATTCCCCTCTAAGGGACGAACGCAGACGAAGTCGCGAGCGGAGCGCTAGTCCTTAAGGTGGTTCGTTGAGCTCAGTAGCGCCACCAATGGAAATAAATCATTTACGATTTGTCAAGGGCTTAGAATAAAAGTTTCGGTTATTTCGCGCAAATAAAAGAGTAAAATGCAATTTGTTATTGTTTTTTCAGGGCCTCAAATATGAGCATTAAGTTATGGATGTCGATATTGCTAAATGTGGCCACTTTTGGCACTATTCACATTCACAAGTTATTGCGTAAGTTTGAGTTCTTAAAAGTATATTTATAAAATGAATTTAACTCTTTTATTTGCGCAAAATAACCGAAACTTTTGATCTAAGCCTTTAATAAAGTGTAATTGATTTATTTCCATTGATTGCGCTACTGAGCTCAACGAACCACCTTAAATATGGATGGGTGTCTATGTCTGGAAACGATCCTTCAGACAATATTGAATTTTAATATAAGGGTGAGCGGATCAGATAGCTCTAGAAAATTTATAAATGAGAAAAGGGTGCACATAAATGGCCCTTCAAAACCTCTTCCTGAGAAAAATATTATAGATTCGGTATATTGATACAATTTAACTAGGAGGCAGAGCACAGAGTTTCAATATTTTTTTTTAATAAAGCGTTTAAAAGTTAAATAAATAAATAAATAAAAACACCTTATTGCAATAAGAAAACATATAACAAAAAGAAGACAATACAAAAGAAGCACACAAAAGGCCTTATTGCTACGTAGCAATTTCTTACAGGCAACCTTGATTGGAAAAGTAACAATCGTCTGAGGACATAAAGGAGAAGGGGGAGTGGGTGCAATTTGAAGAAAATTATATAATAAAGGTAGAAATATGAATAAAATAAAGAAAATTTTAAGATAGTAGGAGTGAGAAAGTAAATAAGATAGGTATTAAGAATAAGAAAGGAAATGCGTTCTGACTTGATCACTAAAATATTTAAGAGAGCGAGCCTTCCAGATACCTTCTGGAAGAGCATTCCATAGTCGAACAGCATGCATAGAGAAGGAATAGGAGAGGAAATCTGTGAAATGTGGGAGGAAAAACAAGAGCAAGATTTGAGGAGGAGCGTAAGGTACATTGAGTGGACAAGGTGTGATACTGGAAACACTCTTTAAGGTAGTGAGGGGTGGTTGGGTGGAAGAGGATGGAATAGAGAAGCGTAGGAGCATGTAAGTCCCTGCGCCGGCGAATTGGAAGTCAATTTAGCTTTGAGCGGAAGTGCGACACGTGGTCTTTACGAAGATTAAAGATGAAACGGATAGGTCCACATATTCTGCAGACGCTCCAGTTTGTTGAGCGTAACCTCCGAAAGATCCGAGTAACAGACATCAGCGTAGTCTATGACAGAAAGGAGAAGAGACTGGGCAAGAGTAATATTGGTAAGTACTTATGCTTTACGAAATTATGAAAAACAAAAATCTGGATTTCAACGATTATGCTTTTTAATATTATGCCTTTCAAGAATTACTTATGCATTATTTTATTATCATAGTTATTATGACAATCAAATGTAAAAACTTATGTAAAATGTTGATATTTTTCAATGAACACTATCTAGGTAGGTTTTATTGCCTACGCGCGAGTAGAGCACGGACTAAAGAGTGGTTATAAAATCATTTACAAAACTGTTTCACTTTCCTTTTCATATTGAAGTAATGTAGCTGATACTTGCGGACAATTTAAGTGGGCCGGATTGATAGCCAACTAAATTATTAGTTTTGATTAAGCAACCGATTACGGTTGCTTAATCAAAACTAATACCTATTTGTATTATAACATTTTTTAACCTTTAGAAAAAAATTGCAAGCCTAAAAATTACAAGCGAGCCAAGATTATACAATCAACTCTTGTCTATGGTGCTTACATACATGAATTACCTCTATGCGATTCGAAACTGAAATGATAATAAATAGAAAAATACTGAAAACATTGAGAAAGGTCTGACAATGTACTGTCCGCTCAAAGTGTGTCAGACAGACCGGTTTACTTGTAGAGGAGCCACAATTATTATGTAAACTCGGTAATTGGTCGGCGAAAATTTGTCAAGATCAAGAGCACGGATTTGACACATGTCTCGCTATAAATTCATTGCTTAAATGTTATTGTTATTCTTCCAAAATATCATGAAGTAAATTTAATAACAAAATATAATGTATTTTTGTTACTTATTTAAAGTTACCAAAATATTATTAAAGCTTTAAAATTCTGCATCTTATGTCCACTAACCGTCGTGTCGGTTTTAAATTTATTATTTTTTTCATAGTAGGTATCTGCTCTGCCTGTTTCTGTTCGAGATAAAATAACAATGCCGGCTTGATGTGTGACTCTACATAGAGACAATTTAGTGATACTGATAACAACGCAACCGATGAACAAGATAGCCAGTGAGCGACGACAGATATTAAATTTGTAGGTCACTTAACAAATTATAATGCAAATATACTTATATATTTTCGGGTTTATATCGGTATATTTTTAAAAAGTTTGACTTCGTAATGTTTTTGGAAAATATGAAAACTGGTAAAAAGTGTTGTATACTGTGCCTCTAGTTTATCATATTAACGAACTATCTTTTATTTATTGCACTGTTTCGTGAAGAAAAATGTGCCAATCCAATACCACTTAAGACAAATATATTGTATAAATAAAAATTAAACATTACATAACTACTTACGTAGATCCCTAATTTGAATTCAAAACAGCAAAACATTGACGATTCTTTGAAATTGCGTTCTATGGTAACTTATCAAACAAGAAGTGAAAAGTTACGTCATAGAGAATCCACAGTGCCAATACATACTACTTATATGTATGGAAAAATGAAATAAACTGAATATTTTCTGTTTTTTTACTTTAAAGTTGCCTGTATTTGTAAACCATTAATATTTATGTTAAACAGCAAGTCTGACAGGTAACGAAAACTCAAGGTGAGCATCACTCGAAAACTATAGCACAGGTTCTAATGACGCGGTCGGCTGACTCGTGTGACGAATGCCGAGTGGCCACCGGTCCGGCGCGGCGGGGCGCGGGGGCGGCTCGTCAGCTGATGGAGTGGCCGCGGTGACGTCACGCCCCGGGACCGGGCTGCCCGGAATCCGAACACGCGGCGCGGCCGCTCTTCGGCACAATGACCACGGCCAGCGGTGCCAATCGATAGCGGGGCGCCATCATCGTACGATGCGATAGCGGTGCCTGCCACACTCACCGTGTGGGGATGCGTCAGCCGCTAGCCGGCCCGCACCCAATCTTGGTGAACAATTGTTTTCTTTGAAAACCACACCATTACCTACACCTTTTATCAGTTTACTTTATAAGATCGGTTGGGCACTACGTCCGATTCTTATTCGATTCTTATCAGTGAAATGACGGATCTTAAAAACTCCGGATAGAAAACGTATAACTAGAATCGGATCTAGTGCGTAAACTACCATACAAATAGTTCTATGGCCACGCCGGACCGTCATTTGACTGATGAGAATCGAATAAGAATAGGATAAGAATTGGACGTAGTGCGCAACAGCTCTAAGTCTCTAACTTGTATGTAACTGGCACATAACGTCGACAGTTTATAGGGGATTCGTATATTATCAAAAAATGGAAAACAGAATTTTACAACACTAAAAATAAACAGAGAAATTTGAATGAGTGATGGATGATGGATGATTTAGGTACCTACATATTTTTTTACCATTTTAAAATTTTACATAAAAACGTCTTATACTTTATTCTGGTAAGCATTTTCAAATCGCGACTACCTAGCGAAGTACACTGTATGTATATGCTTGCTATGCAACTAAAGACTTAAAAGAATGTAGGAAAATTATAGAAATCCACAAGTGCGTGTGTTCCAGTTTGTTGCCCAGCCACAGCTGTTACGGATATCCTCTTTTTCAGTGAACCTTATTAGTTCTCTTAATAACAACACATATTTTTAAAAGTTTATAAATAAGTTTTTTGTAAAAATTTCATTTTCATGACAACCTTTTTTGCTGACTGTACTTTAATATTGTATTGTCATCTGAACCAAACCTGTAGGTATACAAAATTTCAGCTCCATCTGACATTGGGAAGTGGGTCAAATTAAGCTTGCAAGATTTGTCCCCCACTAACTAACAAACTACCTAACTAACTAACATGGCAAGTTAATAAAAAGCTTGTAAAAAGGTTGTAAAAATGATTCGGTTACGTTACTTACATATTCGGCACAGAGATAGCATATAGGCTGCTTTTATTCCCGAAAAATATCTAATTCCCACGGGAGAACTTCATCAAGCTCACGTGCGCAATTATTGAGAGCATTTCATAGCGTTACTAACACACCATTTAGTCATTTGATTCATAAAAATTGGTATCTACATTATGATAATGACCTTATGACCTTATGAAAAGTTTGGCTACCTTATGAAAAAGGGTGGAGTCACCTAATTGTGATGTATGTGGTACAGTGGACGACGTTCAACATATTTTGTTGGAGTGCAAAAAGTATCGCATCGAAAGAGAGAATGCGATCAACACGATCCAGCTGTCGGTGTAGCGCAAAGCATCCTGGCGGAACCTAACTCGGAGTCTGCCAAGATGCTTTATAGCATAGCTTGTAGTTATAAACAGTAAGAGATAGTTATAAGTAGGATGACACAAGAAATGTAACTCTATTCTAATTTATATCGGTTTGTTGGAACTGACTTGTTTTTTTGTAAAACAAAGTTCACAAATAAAATAAAGAGAAAAAAGATAGATATGGCCTGGAATAGCATATAGGCTGCTTTTATTCCGGAAAAATATCTAATTCCCACGGGAGAACTTCATCAAGCTCACGTGCGCAATTATTGAGAGCATTTCATAGCGTTACTAACACACCATTTAGTCATTTTATTCATAAAAATTGGTATATACATTATGATATGACCTTATGACCTTATGAAAAGTTTGGCTGCCTTATGAAAAAGGGTGGAGACACCTAATTGTGATGTATGTGGTACAGTGGACGACGTTCAACATATTTTGTTGGAGTGCAAAAAGTATCGCATCGAAAGAGAGAATGCGATCAACACGATCCAGCTGTCGGTGTAGCGAAAAGCATCCTGGCGGAACCTAACTCGGAGTCTGCCAAGATGCTTTATAGCATAGCTTGTAGTTATAAACAGTAAGAGATAGTTATAAGTAGGATGACACAAGAAATGTAACTCTATTCTAATTTATATCGGTTTGTTGGAACTGACTTGTTTTTTTGTAAAACAAAGTTCACAAATAAAATAAAGAGAAAAAAGATAGATATGGCCTGGAATAGCATATAGGCTGCTTTTATTCCGGAAAAATATCTAATTCCCACGGGAGAACTTCATCAAGCTCACGTGCGCAATTATTGAGAGCATTTCATAGCGTTACTAACACACCATTTAGTCATTTTATTCATAAAAATTGGTATCTACATTATGATATGACCTTATGAAAAGTTTGGCTGCCTTATGAAAAAGGGTGGAGACACCTAATTGTGATGTATGTGGTACAGTGGACGACGTTCAACATATTTTGTTGGAGTGCAAAAAGTATCGCATCGAAAGAGAGAATGCGATCAACACGATCCAGCTGTCGGTGTAGCGCAAAGCATCCTGGCGGAACCTAACTCGGAGTCTGCCAAGATGCTTTATAGCATAGCTTGTAGTTATAAACAGTAAGAGATAGTTATAAGAAGGATGACACAAGAAATATAAACTGTATGTTCTAATTTATTTCGGTTTGATGGAACTGACTTGTTTTTTGTAAAACAAAGTTCACAAATAAAATAAAGAGAAATTATAAAAAAATAAAACCGCCTTCTAAAAACCACATCAAAAAAGTAAGAAATAATTCCTCACCAAATAAATAACGTAAGTACTTTGAAGTCGGGCGTGAAACATGTACAATTTCTTGTTGTTTTTGTTAAAACCCGCCCGACTTCAAAGTACTTACGTTATTTATTTGGTGAGGAATTATTTCTTACTTTTTTGATGTGGTTTTTAGAAGGCGGTTTTATTTTTTTATAAAAATAATTTTTATTTCACTCTTTTTAGTGCATCGTGCAGGCAATTTGCGTGTTTTCTGGTAAATAGGTATGTGATCAAACTCAAAACCTCCTTTTTCGAAGTCGGTTAAAATACCTTGAGGTATCCCCTTTTTAACAAAACAAGAATCATCTAAATCGTTTTATAAACAAAGGAGTTCTGCCTAAAGATACGTATTAAATTCACATAAAGTGGTAACGAAAACGACAGTATTTTCAAGATTTCCTGAAAACTACTGAACCGATTTCAAAATTTCAAAAAATGGGACCAACTTGGATATCAACCTGATGTAATAACGTTTAAACCATTTCAATCGGTTCAGCCGTTTTCGAGTAATCGGTGGACATACACAAAAAAAAAAAAAAAAAAAAAAACATACATACAGACGAATAGAGAACCTCCTCCTTTTTGATTTAGAAGTCGGTTAAAAAGATAGATATGGCCTGGAATAGCATATAGGCTGCTTTTATTCCGGAAAAATATCTAATTCCCACGGGAGAACATCGTCAAGCTCACGTGAGCAATCATTGAGAGCATTTCATAGCGTTACAAGAGCCAACGCGCACTTGTGATTTTTAATCGGGCGATAGTTTAGTCGGAATCGTATGACGATCGTGATGAAACTGTCGGCCGATAGTTTGGTTTTGAGAGCCTGCGCGCACTTGTGATTTTTAGTCGACCGACAGTTGGTCGATAGTTAGTTGAATCCGGGCGCGCGCTCACATAGTCCTTCATGCACAGGCCGATAGTTGTGCGATAGTTGTCCGATAGTTGTGCGATGGTTGTCCGATAGTTGTGCGATAGTTGTCCGAGAGTTGTACAACTATTGGCCAGTCATTTTCGATAGTTCGATACTGAATGCGCAGTCTACCGATAGTTGGGCGATAGTTTAGTTGAATGCAGTGCGCGCGCTCACATAATTCTTCATGCACATTACCGCCCGGCCGATAGTTCTGCGATAGTTTGATCGTACATCTATCGGCCAGTCATTTTCGATAGTTTGATCGGTCGATAGTTTAATCGTCAGTGCGCGCACTGCCATATAACTCTATACTGAATCCGAGAACGATCAAACTATCGCCCGATTAAAAATCACAAGTGCGCGTTCGCTCTTACACACCGTTTAGTAATTTGAGTGATAAAATTGTATCTACATTATGATATGATCTTATGACCCCGTGGGCTGTGATAAAACAAGAAAATGCTATATATTGCTAATAAAAACCGCCTTCAAAAAAACCACATCAAAAAAGTAAGAAATAATTCCTCACCAAATAAATAACGTAAGTACTTTGAAGTCGGGCGTGAAACATGTTCAAGTTTTTGTTGTTTTTGTTAAAACCCGCCCGACTTCAAAGTACTTACGTTATTTATTTGGTGAGGAATTATTTCTTACTTTTTTGATGTGGTTTTTTTGAAGGCGGTTTTATTTTTTTATAAAAATAATTTTTATTTCACTCTTTTTAGTGCATCGTGCAGGCAATTTACGTGTTTTCTGGTAAATAGGTATGTGATCAAACTGAAAACCTCCTTTTTCGAAATCGGTTAAAATACCTTGAGGTATCCTCTTTTTAACAAAACAAGAATCATCTAAATCGGTTTATAAACATAGGAGTTATGCCTAAACATACGTATTAAATTCACATAAAGTGGTAACGAAAACGACAGTATTTTCAAGATTTCCTGAAAACTACTAAACCGATTTCAAAATTTCAAAAAATGGGACCAACTTGGAAACCAACCTGATGTAATAACGTTTGAACCATTTCAATCGGTTCAGCCGTCTTCGAGTAATCGGTGGACATACACAAAAAAAAAAAAAAAAGAAGAAAAAACATACCTACATACAGACGAATAGAGAACCTCCTCCTTTTTGATTTAGAAGTCGGTTAAAAATAAAAACAGAACACAGGTAACCTTCGCCACTGAAACTCGGAAAACGCAGTAACTCGATCAGAGCAGTGCTAGTTGCGACGCAAAGCAAATTACTTAGCTGCCCATTAGCGCCGCCTGCACGCTGCCTGCACGCGAGGTTGCGCTCTACATCAGTGCATCAGCCTTTGTCCACTTGGGTACGTTCAATTACTCTTGTTAGAGACCCCTGGGTGCCTACCATCAACTCTTATTACGGTTTTGTTTAGGACCTAAACTGATCTGCTTCGCTTATTCGTACCACGACAGCTTAATATCAATGACAGCGATTCAGTGATCATTCAATGACATTTCACAGCCGCTGAGCTGTCATCAACTCTTATTTGACTTATAATGCGCCCAAGCTAAAATGACACCTGCAGGTTATACCCGTTTCTTTCACTCTCCGGGCATGACAGATTCGAGTGAAAGAGATGGGTAGAAGAAATAAGGACACAAATCGTTCGGTCATTCACATTTAGCAATTCATTTGCGATCCAATTTTTAGAAGGTCAGAGTACGAAAGAAAGCAATTCATTTTAGGAACCTATTCTGCATCGCGCTATTTTTGAATCGCTGTCTTAAAGTTGATGGTAGGCACCCGGTCATTTTCCACCACAACAAAGTAGCGCCGAAGCACGGAAAATGGCCGTTTCGTTAACTATTGTTTCATTAACAATAAATTTGACGACCGATTTGGCGCAGGGGTAGGCTTACCCACCTTCTGCGCCGGTGGTCTCGGGTTCGATTCCCGAACAAGACAAATATTTGTGTGCATGAACATGTCTATTTGCCTTGGTCTGGGTGTTTACTATGTATATTAAGTATGTATTTACAAACAAAAAGTATATAAGTATATATTTATCCGTTATCAAGTTTTACATGATACAGTTTCTTAATGAAATTAACATGGGCTTAGATAATTGGTGTGAATGTAAGAAGTTATTTATTATTATTTATTTATATTAACAGATAAGTAATGAATGGTGAATAAATATTTCGCCTTTCTCCCATGTGACGGTAGCGAAATGACCAAGCTACATATTTTGACTAAGGTGTAGAGTTTCTTAAGTTGGGGCTTGTAGAGTTAGGGTGTGTAGAGTAAGAAGTTTGGCTCTACATGAGATGTGTTTACTTTTAGCAGTGCCAGCCATATGGTCGCATCCTGGCAACATTATACATGAAAATGTTTTTTGATATGATTAGGGCCTACGCAGACTAGGGACTTTAGTCCGCCGACATAACCTAAAAGTCACTGCGAATTCAACGAAAATTAAGGTTATTCTGCCCATGAAGCTATCTAGCGACTCATGATTCCTCGCTATACCTTCACGAATGGAATAATCATCGTTATAAGTTGAATTTGCGGCGAAGGCACACATTTAGGTTATGTTGACGGACAAAAAGTCCCTTATCTGCGCAGAAATCTTACTAGGTAGTAACCTAAACGCGAAATTGCATGCTTGTCACTCAAGCCCGGCGAAACACCTGAAAAGATCTGTATTCTGGATGAAAGGCAGAGAGATAGATTTTAGTTTAGAGTAGCGCTACTTTTTACCCTGAGGTAATATCTCATTGTCACAGGAAAATATCGCGTTGTTCCCGCGGGCAAGACTACGTGTGAAAAGCAAATTTTTATAATAAACTAGCTGACCAGCGCGACTTCGTACCGTGGCCCTACCCCCTTCTCCACCCTACCCTACCCGTACTCTACCCCTACCCTACTTCTACTCTACCCCTACTTACCCCTCCTCCCACTATTTTCTCACCGTTAAAACCTTCCTTGGACTTCCACGAACATTAAAAAAAAAATTGGCTAAATTGGTCCAGGCGTTGTTGAGTTATGCGCTTACCAACACATTTTGCGATTCATTTTTATATATAAAGATTAAACGAATAGGTATTATGTACCTTTTTTAAATGCAAAAAAATAAATATTTAAATGCAAAAAAATTAATAATTATTTGTGGAGGTACCTACCTCCACAAATAATTGTACATTTTCCACCACAAGAATTAGAGGCACCTCGTTTTTAGGGTTCCGTACTCAAAGTGTAACAAAATGACCCTATTACTAAGACTCCACTGTCCGTCTGTCTGTCTGTCACCATCACCAGGCTGTATCTCATAAACCGTGATAGCTAGACCGTTCAAATTTTCACAGATGATGTATTTCTGTTGCCGCTATAACAAATACTAAAAACAGAATAAATTAAATAAGTATTTAAGCGGAGCTCCTATACAACAAACGTGTTTTTTTTGCTACATATTAATAACGGCAACCGGTAGACGCTTGAATTATTCACAGAATATTTAGTTGTATATTCACTATAAAAATAAATAAGTAATTAAAATAAAATAAATATTTAAGGGAGGTTCGAGCCTCCCTTATCCCATACAACAAACTTGATTTTTTTGCTGTTTTTTGTTAGATATTAATAACGACGCTTGAATTATTCACAGAATATTTAGTTGTATATTCACTATAAAAGTAAATAATTAAATTAAAATAAAATAAGTTAATATTTAAAGGGGGCTTCCATGCAATAAAAGTTATTTTTTTGCCGTTTTTTTTCTCGATCTTAAATATAGTACTTATCTAATGTTGTAGGTCTAAATTAATTTTGTACGTTATAATAAAGTGTCTAATGTTGTATACAGGGTTATTTTGAAACCACTGGTCCAATTTTTAAGTTCGACTCAGAATCGGTAAGTGAACAACTTTCTCCTAGAAACATGCGTCGAAATATGTCATTTTTTTCGACTTTTCATACAAATCATACTGATCTCGTGATCGATTTAGTATGGGAAGTCCACATATTTTTGTCGTATTTCGGTCCATGTTTCTAGGAGAAAGTTGTTCAATTAGGTACCGATTCTGAGCCGAACTTAAAAATTTGGCCAGTGGTTTCAAAATAAAATAACCCTGTATATATAATGGTACGGAACCCTTCGTGTGCGAGTCCGACTCGCACTTGGCTGGTTATTTTTACCATTTAAGTGTCTGTCAAATCTGTCTTTCATATTTCAGTTGACTGTCTGAAATATGATGAGATTGATGAAGTAAAAATATAAATGTATTTCATGTCAAAACACAAAATAAAGAATCATCAGCACCTAAGTTATAAACTGTAAGTATGCCTATTGCTGCCCTTTCTTTTTGATGAATTTCGGTCTACAGATACCTAGATTGGGACTGTATGGAAGGAAGAAAATTATTGTTCTATTCATTCTGTCTGTTCGTGTCTTAGTTATTTAGAATTATAAATTATTTCGATCGAAAGTCAATACATATGACTATTGTATTAGGTATCTTTTCTTTTTTATTGGGTCTGTTTCCTATCTATCTAACACTTTGGTTTCGGTGTTTGTTTATTTTACGTAGGCAGCACAGCAGTGTAGCTATACCTATGCATACTATTCGACACACGTGCAGCAATCGATAACAGTTGCTAATAGGAAATAATATAAAAAGTATTTACGGTTTATTATGGCGATTATCACACTGCTGAGGTTGCCGCTCCGGCGGACGGAGATGCGGCGTGAGTTTGTTATACACTGCAGGTTTTGTATGCACATCAAGATTCTACAGCCATAGTTAAGAAGCGCACTACCTACCACAAACCGGAGCGGCGTGCGGTGCAGTGTGCGAGTCCGCCTATGGGCGTTTGTGCACTACCACTGAATTTTACCGATCCGGAAAAAAACGGATGCTTGTATTTTAATAATTAATCATTTATATTAGTAATTAATTAAATACAAGCATCCGTTTTTTTCCGGATCGGTAAAATTCAGTGGTAGTGCACAAACGGCCTATGGGTTTGGTCCTTTTGAATAGGTAATGACAAAGCGGATTTTTTTTATTAAACAAGACATAAGTACTTAATATTTTCCCTAGTTTTTTTCACAATCTTGACCAAGAACTTCTTGTTGTAACATTAAGGCAGCTGTCGAGTGTACTTATAATACCGGATTTGTCTAGAATATGCATATTTGATCATATGTATTTGTTTATGTAAATACATCGGCTACTTGAGTACCTACGTGTATTATGTTATGTATTTTGTTAATATTATAAAGAAAAAAGGTTTGATTGTTTGTTTGTTTATTTGCATCGAATAGGCTCCGAAACTACTGGACCGATTTAGAAATGTCTTTGGCCACTTAAAAGCTACATTCTTCCCGAGTGACATAGGGTATATATATTATCCCGATATTCCGACGGGAACGGGTACCACGTGGGTAAAACCGCGAGAATCCGCTAGTATATAAAAAATATATACTTGATTTATTTACTTATTGGATTAACGTAAATAGTTATACACGGAGTTAAACTTACTTAATACCTAAGTGACAATAACTTAGAACTTGGTTCAAACTAATTATTTTTGGCTACACAGTAAAGCTTGTGCCATCTACTTACAATAGCCACCCATTTTACAGTACAATGACGGCTATTACCTAGACATGCCTAGACTCTACGTCCTCTTATGAAGGTAGTATAGTCTAGACGGCTTACGTAGGTACTTGCTTATATAGAATAGGGGTGGGTCCAGGGTTATTTTATTTCTCACAATTTTCATTTTAGTAAAGAGAGGATAAAAATCAGTTTAAATAACGTGTGTTTGAGCACATGTACTTACAAAAGTGCGCAGGTATCAGCTGACAGGGGTGGTTAACGTCGGGGTCGCACTCGCGTAATTACTCGTACCGATCGGTCGCAATAGTATGGGTGCACGTATCGACCGTGGGCCGTGGAGCGTCGCGACGTCTACTCGCCGCCCTGCGTGTGGCGCGAGTCCGGCGCGAGGCTCGAGCCGCCGCCGCGCGCCGCCGCCGCCGGTGTGGCCCGCTTCCAACGCCGCCTTTTAGCTCCTGTCTCCTACTTAATATAGATAGGCTTTTTGGTCTCTAACGTGTTTCAGAAGATAATATTGTAACTATTCTGAGCATTATTCACACTTACAAACACATCAATAATAATGAAACATTTGTCCAGATAAGTAGTCGCCGCAAAACCCACGCATTTAACCACGTTTAAATGAAATTTGTAGTCTGTAATAAGATTTAAGTACCTACTTACCTAAGTATCTACTTATTCATATCTGTGCAACAACATTAATAAAGTATTGATCCCTCACTAGAAATCATTCAAGATAAGCAAGATAAGACTGAAACATAACTTGTATTGAGTATGAATACAAAGGTTCAACCCGCTTAACTTAGTTCACATGGTACGATGAAAACGTGCAAAAGTGTACATATTGGTGGAGGCTGACATCATCGCTGCAAATTTCCACTGGTTGCGATAACAGATGCGCGGCGCGGGGTGTGTGAGCGAACGGTTGCCATGGTGCAGAGATCAGGCCACGTGAGCCGGACCAATGATGAGCGCGCGCCGAGCCGCGGCGCACTGCCGCCACAGTGCACAACCGCGGCGGTGACACAACTCGCGCTCCGCGGCGATTGAGTGAGGCATGGCGAGCCGGCTGCGCTGCGACTGCTTGCTGCTTGCAGCGACGACGTTGATGTTACTTTACCATACTGCGATGCTAAGCTGCACTAGGCTAGACCCGACTCCCTGAACACAGTGTTTAGCTTCAAGTGAAAGCGTTATCCGAATGAAAAAAGTACAAATTAAGTCTTGAATACAGGCAGATAAGACAGGCAGTTGTTTATTTTAAGATCATACTTTAATAAAGCTCTACCTATATCTATATAGTTTTATATTGTCTATGCCTATACAGTGCCTATATAGTTCGGCACCATTTATAAAATAATAGTTTTAATTTAATGTACCTACCTAATTTAATTTTTGAATGTAAGTAGTTTAATTTTTCAATTTGATTTTATTTATTTTTATTTAATTTTGTGATACCTATAATTTAGATCCAATTATTTTAATTTTATTTTTATTAATTTGAATCTTATTAATTTTTTATTTCCTTATTTTGATTTATTAATGTAATGAATATGATTTATTTTAAATTGATTTCTAATTTATTTTGATTACTTACTTATACTTAATTCTGTTTTAATTTTAATTCTACATGTTATTTTGATATGGATATTATGTCTGAAATAAATGATTTTTAATTTAATTTAATTTTATACATACCTACTGGTAAGTCATACCCACTGCGACAGTTCGCGAGCCGATCGACGTAGGCGGTGCCTTTTGTTTCCTTAATGAACATTTAGCTTTTACAATATTATTTCCTTCCTGAACTATTTTATGTTTGATACTAACTTGAGCACATGTGTGATAATATCCGGAATATATTGTTTAATACCTATGTTATGTCATCAAACTAGGTGAGTAGAACTCTGATCGTAATTCGTTACCGTTAATATAATTACTATGGGAGGTGCCATGGTTGCACTATGGAACTAGGTAGCAGCTCTGATTACGAGCCTGCTGAATGACGCGGCGCCCGCGCACGCCGCGCCGCGTTTAAGTTCAAGGTCGACATTAACTGATTAATGAGCAGCTCTCAAATCCCATAAAAGTGCGTGTAAGCATTATTGCTTCACAATTCTACATGCGAGTAGTAAGTATATTGCAAGTTATTACAGGATAATGATGAACGTACCGCTTTTATAAACATCATCATAATATAAGTGTTATTATAAACAATGTAAAAATTTCCGAGGAAACGTTACGATACGAATAAGGAATTATATTTACGAATACTGTCTAACGTAGGAGATGATGGCCTTCACTGGAATGGAACTATGACATAAATGTTTAAATGGGCAACTAATATCACGCAAAACATTTAGTCAACAAACAGAAAAAACAAAAGTTAGAATTATCAATTCATAGTTGAAGTGTTTGTTTTAGTGATTGGCACCGGAGACGGCAGCGGCCGTGAAGACACCCGGCTGTTTCGGGCGCCTGCGCCGCCGCTCGCCGGCTCACACGGATGCGAATCGAAAACAGCGGCAGGCTTATTACCGATCTTAAAGTGACAGTTGCAATCGCGACAATTAACAATTAATCGCTCCCAAAACACATATTCGTATTACGGAACGTAGATCGCTACGATAGCGCCACAAGCGAGCGATTTATGAACTAAAATTGCATGAAAGGTACCGTACGGCAGGCTTATTACCGATCTTAAAGTGACAGTTGCAATCGCGACAATTAAAATTAATCGCTCCCAAAACACATATTCATATTACGGAACGTAGATCGCTACGATAGCGCCACAAGCGAGCGATTTATGAACTAAAATTGCATGAAAGGTACCGTACCGTACTGTACCGATTGCAAACCAACCGCAACTAAGTAGTAGCAGTCGCGATGCAATTGTACAATTAGCAACTGGTTGCTTGTTTTGGTAATAAGCCTGCCGAGTGACTTCCAGTCCCAAGGCGCAACCGACTCTACACATCCAGATTTACATTTCCCAGCGATAACATAGAAGTTTAAAATAAGCTTAAAAACTTTTTTATCTTTCGACTGCATTGTTGAATCGTCTTTACAATCGTCGTGGTATTCAGTCTGGCGCAACTTCCATACAAAAAAGTGTTGTATGAAGTTTGTACCAGAAATATCGCTGTCTTGCTTTCACCTATTTGACTCTCACTCACTCTGACTGACAGTCAGCCGCCAGCCGCCAAATTTGACATTCTTGTCTTGTTGACTGTTTGTAAACGAAGCTTGATTTTAGTATTATTGTGTGAATTTGTGCATTTTGTGAATTACTCGCAAAATTTCGCCTTAATTGTACGTTTTCGTGGTCCCGTGTGATCTGTTGACAGATGTATTACAAAACTTGTGAAATATATTATGGGGTTTACGAGCCGGCTGGTCAGAAGGCCAAAAGCGAATATTCATGGCCAAATTTCCATTTAATGAAGAAAGGTAAGCATACATTCACATTTTGTTATAGCCATTACATTAAGGATTACGTGATTTAAAAGTTTTCTATTAAAATTTAAAAAATTGAGAAGATAACCTGATAAATAGTGCTTGACATTTTTTTATCGACAATCGATAATTTTTTAACCGACTTCAAGAATTGAAAAGGAGGAGGTTATCTATTCGTCGCGTTTTTTTTTAAGTATGTACACTAATTACTCGAAGTCGGCTGAACCAATTTTAATGATTCAAACGTTATAACATCAGGTTTTTTCCCAAGTTGGTCCAATTTTGAAGTGCCTATTGCATAATGAAGTAAAGTCCGTTCGGTTAGATAGTATCGGTACACCCGCACGGCATTGTGGCTCTTTTTTAGTGCATTCGTGCATGCAGTCGGGCGGGTCTAAACAAAAACAAAAAATTGTAAATACATGTTTCACGCCTGACTTCAAAGTACTTACTTAAGTACGTATACTTAAATACGTATTAATTACGTACCTACGTGAATTTTTTAAGGCGGTTTGTATGATTTACATTATTTATTCATTTACATGCTATGCTATATTAACATGTTTCTTGTGAATATTCCAGAACCTTCAACTACAACTGCAAAAATAGCACCTGCAGCCCCTCGGAAAAGAAAACAGGTTTTTTTATAGTATCTTTATTGCCAAATGCATGTATATATATTATAAGTTCGATTAAATTAGACTTTGACTTTAATAATGGAGTTTACTTTTAGCCCCATTTGCGCCAACGTGAAATTCTTGTTAAACTTGGTTTAACTTTTTGAATGAAAATTTTATTGTCACATAACTCTTGTTTAATTTAAACCAAGAATTAACGTTAGCGTAAGTAAGGCATCAATTAGACCCTAAAGTTTGCAAAATGATAGAAATGGAATCCTGATATTTTTTAATATCGCCATCGATAAAAAATCCCACGACTGGTACATCACTATTTCGGTTATTATGTTGGGAACCCTGTACGTCATGTACGTCATAATTTCAGCCATGTGGTTGGTATTCCGTTTTAGTATAACTTCCATACAAAACGATAATTTACTTTTTTTCTATGAAAGACCCGTCTCTTAAACGTAGTGATTACATGCTCTTTGGTGGTATTTACCAAATATTTCGATTCCCAGTGGGGGTACATATTTTAGGTAGGTATTCGGGTCCACCTGGCTAATAGCTACCACCACCTAACGCCAAAACAACGATGTTTTCTGCATTGTTGTGTTCCGGCAATTTTATTAGAGGTAAGATCATTACTGAGGATTCCGAGAGAAGTGCGCTTCCACCTTCAGCCTTATCATCACGTATCACTTCATGAAATGCAATAAATAACTTGAAACTTAACATAAGGTATGATAAAGGCTAAGTGCTACCCTTCTGTGACTAAAAAAAAAGTTTACCGACCATGATGTGGCTTCATGCCTAATTGGTGGAGTTTGATGTGGCTTCTATCGTAGGTATATCAACGAAATCCTTTTAAAAAATTTGAAGAATAATGTAGCGCAAAGGTAATAAAAAGAAAGTTGAAAAAAAATCCCTTTTGGTAACGCGTTGATGTCTTTTACAGGCGCGCTAGGGAAATGGTGCGAACCTAAAGAAATTTTTGCATATTAAGGTTTTCTTTATCACTAGCAGGACGAAATAAATTTTAATATTGCACGCCATCACAAACATTGTTAATATCCCAAATAACTATGTAGTATTTTAGTATTTGGAAAACAACGACGGGTTTGTCACATACAAACATACCTAAGTACCTATATGTGGTAAGTAAGATGCCCGCATAAGCCCGACTGAGAATGGAACCCTTGAAAACCGATGCGCTCCTCCTCCCAGGTTTACTTCTACTATGACTGAGGTCGACGCTCGACTTCCACAGAGGCCGTCAAATAGACGACGATAGGTGCAATAGGTACACGAAATTTATTAGTATCTCTAGCAATTAATAGTCCCTTGACTTTAATACAATTCATATTCTACTCTCCTTATTACCTAGGTACTAGTGGACCGGGGAACTTCGTATCATCTACATTCTTAACTCAAGAACAAACGATATAAATAGGGTATACCTTAAGTATTATTATTTTCCTCATCTCCTCAATCAAATATTTACGTAAAATTGTCGTAGTAGTATTTGAAAAACTACTTTATTTTATTGTATTAACTCATAAAAGTGCTCGCTTGTCCACTTAGACAGAGCTATAGCCAGTGGAGCTAGCACAGAACAGTCCTAACTACTAATATTATGAATGCAAAAGTTTGTGAGTATCGATGTATGGATGTTGGATCTATTTGTTACTCTTTCACGCAAAAACTAATGAACGGATCTGGATCAAATTTGCAACAGAGATAGATTATAGGCTGGAATACCACATGATACTTACTACCCCGATATTCCCACAGGATCGGGAACCACGTAAGTGAAACCGCGGGTGGCCGCTAGTTATTTATAAAACAGCTAGTGCCAGTATGAATCCTCTCAAGCTTTCGAGCCCGTTAGGGGGCCGGAGCAGGGGATAGAACCGCCCAGACCTGATGCGAAGCCTATTAGGCTTGGTGGGATGGGAGGGCTCAGCGCGGCGAGGGACAGGCCCGTGTCTGACTGAATCCAACATGCCTTTTGGTAGGTATGCGTAAAGGCTGTATTTGCTATCACAATAAAAAATATATATTACTTAGGGCGTACGTTCAGGCGGGGTCAGCCCAGGCAGATCAGGGAATTCAGGAAAATAATAGGGGTTAAAGAATGATTGCCGTTTATTTCTTTTGTACATATAACTTAACAACTTTTATGAAGATTTTATATTATTTTTATGCATTCACAATGCAATTTTGTAAGTATAGGAAAAATGTGATAGTGTGATAATTATGTTTCCAGAATTTCGTACTTTATTAGTTGTAACTAAGTGAAAATAATTTTTTTTCTCTTAACGAATGTGTCATTTATTCGTTAAAATGCCCATAAATACGTGTGTACAATTTTGTAAAGTTACTTACATAATATTAGTCGTTGAATAAATTACAAAAACGTTAATATGGAAAAAAAGAAATAACAAAAATCTCCATATAAAACGGCAATTCGATACTTTAACCCCTAATACAAGAGCACTGCGTGGTCGTACGGCGCGCGCCAGCTCGCTAGCTGGCGGTGCTCTTGCATATTGCTATATTTACTACGCGCGCGCGACTAGGCGTCGTGATCCCGCCTGAAGGTCATAGCCCACTTATACCGCACCGCTCCAACCCAACACCGCTCTAAACGAAGGCGACAGCTAGCAGGCACCCAGCAGGCCACGCGGCGACAGCTAGCAGACTCCCAGCTGTCCACGCGTCGACTGTCCCTCTATAGGTGCGCGGCGGCGGCAGGCGTCGGCGCGGCGACCGCTAGCAGTCACCTTGCGGCCGGCAGTCGGACCTTGCGGCCATTATTTTTCTCTTTGCGCGCGGCGTCAGCTAGGCGTGAACTACCGAGCAGTCTGACGGCGGTAAGCTCGCGGACCGCGCGCTGTCCGCTATTTTATATCATCATCATTTCAGCCGTACGACGCCCACTGCTGGGCATAGGCCTCCCCCAAGGATCTCCACAACGATCGGTCCTCCTGCTTGGCCCGCATCCAGCGGCTTCCCGCGACCGCGCACCAGATCGTCGGTCCACCTTGTAGGGGGCCTGCCCACGGAACGTCGTCCGGTACGCGGTCGCCATTCGAGAACCTTTCCGCCCCAACGGCCATCGGTTCTCCGCGCTATGTGTCCCGCCCACTGCCACTTCAATGATGCAATCCTTCGAGCGATGTCGGTTGTTGTAGTTCTCCTGCGGATCTTATCATTTCTGATTCGATCGAGCAGGGAAATACCAAGCATAGCTCTCTCCATTGCTCGCTCAGTGTTTTACCATGAATGAATCAACTAAAAATAATAATTGACGACTTTCGTGGCCGAGTGGTGTACGCAACGGTTTTCAAGGTGCCGCTACGTAGTAGTTTCTTTTTTACCCTGTGGTGCCGCTATATCTAGACGTCCCGGGTTCGATTTCCGGTAGGGTAAATATTGCAACTATAGTTTGGTATTGGAACATTGTATGTGATGGTGTTCAAAATTTATTTTATTTTATTTATTTAATTATAGTACTTACCTATACCTACCTGTCATTGCAAGGCTAAATAAGGTAAAATAAAATACGAAAAAACATGTAACAATTTATTGAATAGTACTTATAATATAAATAACATTAAGTAAATTAGCGATACATCGGTCTTACGGTTGCGTCGTTTACTTCCCCTTTGTCCATTGTCTCCCCCGTTGTCTACCCCAGTATAGACGTTCACTTTTTTGTCCACTTGTCTCTACCGGTGGAGACAAGTACACTTCAGAAAAATATTATTTTTACATCCACTTGTCCCAGCCATGCGCAGTTATTTTATTTATAATCTTTTTTTCTATTTACTTATTTCTATCTAATAGTGGCGACAAGTGGATGTAACAATAATTTATTTCTGAAGTGTACTTGTCTCCACCGAAAATTATCATTTTTCTGAAGTCCACTTGTCTCCGGTCCACCGGTCGGTGGAGACAAGTGAACAAAAAAGTTGACGTGTCTATACTGGGGTAGAGAATGGAGGAGACAAGTGGACAAAGGGCGTTTGTGCACTACACTGAATTTTACCGATCCGGAAAAAAACCGATGCTTGTATTTTAATAATTAGGTAATCATTTATAATAGTTATAATTATTTATTTTGTGTAGTTTAGGATTTGAAACATTGAAACTACACGAAATAAATAAATTCTTACTAAACACATCTTAGATTTCTGCGCGAACTGTCCATATAAATAAAACACTTTCACGGATTTTTTCACGCAATTTATTAACAACTTTGTTAAATTTTAGTTGTTTTAGAGATATTTTGGTTTATCCGACGTTTCGACACCTTTCCAGGGGCCGTGGTCACGAAAAACGGGTTAAAATTTAAATAAGTTGTTAAATAAATTGCGTGAAAAAATCCGTGAAAGTGTTTTATTTATAAATTCTTACTATTTAAAAAAAAAATATTGAAATACAAGCATCCGTTTTTTTTCCGGATCTGTAAAATTCAGTGTAGTGCACAAACGCCCAAGGGGTTTACTTCGCGCACCGCGCAGTCATAGCTGGTAGTACGCGTCTTCGCGTAATAGTCCTACATTCATCTGACTCGGACGTTCGTGCGACACGGAGGAGCCGTTCGTACAAAATTAGCTGTTAAAATGGACAGCGCTATAGTAGCTATGCCAAGAGAGCGCCAGTCGCGGCCATATTATTACGTTTTATGGCCGCGACTCGTACGAGTCTGACACGAGACATGCGTGTGCTATGAGAAAAGTAATTTAGTTCCACAAAATGACCGTGTCAGATAATATTGCATTATGCAATAATATTTTAGGAAATGATACTACCCTTGAAACCGCAAAACTTTCCCTTACATTGGTCGAAATACAAAAAATTTTTTTTCGTCGTCCCATATACTGCCCATCACCCTGGGATGACGATTTTTTTTTATATTTTGACCTATGTTTGTACGGGAAAGTTTTACAGACACATGGGTAGAATCACTTCCTGAAATATTATTGCTTATTAGGGTTCCGTAGTCAACAAGGAACCCTTATAGTTTCGCCATGTCCGTCTGTCCGTCTGTCCGTCCGTCCGTCTGACCCCAGTCTAGCTCATAGACTCTTAGTATTAGAAAGCTGTAATTTGGCATGAATATACATATTTACCACGCCAACAAAGTGGTAAAGTAAAATTTTGAAAAATATTTTTTTAGGTTACCTCCCCTACACGTGAAGTGGGTATGTAATTTTTTTTTCTTGTCTATCCCATAGTGTGGGATGTCGTTGGATAGTAATTTAAAAACGTTGTGAGTTCGTGAAGACAGTTTTTTTCATTGAGGCATCTGTTTGTGAATTATTAAGCTTTAAAGTGTAAAATTTTGTTAGAGTCAAGTGTCCCCCCCCCCCCTACCAGCCAAATGGTTGTTTCTGGATACGTGAAAAAATTCATGATAGTAGTACATATGACGAAGTTAAAAGGAAAACTATCACAGCCAAGTAGGCTTTACAAGTTTTTGAGATATAACACATTTTCGAAAACCGCAAACATAACTTTGTCATTCATACGAATACTATGAAAAACAAAGTTTTTTTTCTGGCAAAAAATGATAGTGGTATTTTTGCTAGGTGTACGTAATCGGTACGTTAAGTGGGTACGGAACCCTTCATGACCGAGTCCGACCCGCACTTGGCTTTTTACACCTCGTATAGTCGGTCAGCGCGTTGGGGTCGCGGGCGGCGTAGCGGTGAAGTCTATGAGCAGTTTGCCGCGCGCGCTGGGTTGGGCGGCGCGCTCGTACGCCGCCGCCGCCTCCCACCACGGGTACACGCGATCTACTTGTACCTTGAACTGAAAAAACACCACGGATTCAGGGCCTAAACTGAGTAAAGCGGGCGTCCGCGATGGGCACACGTCGCGGGTCTCCGTCCGACACGCGCGCGGGCTCCGTGGAACCGCATCACATAGCGCTATTGACTGAACAAGCCCGTGCGTGCTACCGCTGGCGGCTGGCGGGCCCCGTCGCGGGGAAACGGGCCTCAAGGCGCGGGCGCGGGCCCGCGACGGGTGCCCGCGACGGGGCCCGCGACGGAGCACTTTTGTATGGAACCGCGCGGGCGTCCGCGTGACGCAGTTTAGGCCCTTAAGGTCAAAATTAAGTTGGTTCGACGCTATACCGCAAAAGGAGGCATTTTACTCTTAACTATGACTTCATAAAAAAAAATTGGATTTTTTTATATTTTGTATTAGCACTTTCAATGTAACAAAAGTTTTTAGTAAAAATTTCATTTTTATGACAAGCTTTTTTGCTGACTGTACTTTAATATTGTATTGTCATCTGAACCAAACCTGTATACAAAATTTCATCTCTATCGGACACTAGAAAGTGGGTCAAATTAAGCTTGCAAGATTTGTGCCCCACTAACTATCTAACATATTAACTAACTAACTAACTAACATGGCAAGTTAATAAAAAGCTTATAAAAAGAAGCAAAGACATAGAAACCTGCTTACTATTTCAGTATATTTAAAAAAAAAACAACATAGAAGACGAAGCCACTTCAGCCCCCTTAGACAAGTGTCTTTCTATTAGCGAATTCGTCAGTCGAATAGAAAGAAAATGTTTGGGATTGACATTAGCGGTCACGTGAAATTTCGATCGCTAATGACAATACCAGCCGGCTTTTCTACTATCGAATTCGCCAGTCGACTAGAAAGAAAACGTATGGTATTGACATAGCGATTGAAATGTCACGTGATCGCCAATGTACATCCCATACATTTACTTTCTATTCGACTGGCGAATTCGATAGTAGAATGCCACTTGTCTAGGCCCTCTGACCTGTCCGCATTCGGCGAGTCGGTACAGTAGGGCTAGCACAACTTGAGCGCGACTCGAGTGAGAAAGAGTCGCGGGCACTTTCAACCAATCAGATCGCTCGTAGATAGCGCGCGCGACTTAAGGCGACGTGCTGATTGGTTGAAAGGAGCGTGACAAAGAGGCGCGCTAAGTTGTGCTAGACCTACTGATGATGTATGTCGTCAGCGTCGGGTCGGAAGTAGGCCCAGCGCACGGGCGGGCACGCGGTCAGCGGCTGGGCCACGTGACATTTCGATTGCTAATGTTAATACCAACCTCCGTAGACAAGTCGAATTCTATTATCGAATTCGCCAGTCGAATATAAAGAAAATGTATGGGATTGACATTAGCGGTCACATGATATTTCGATCGCTAATGTCAATCCTATACATTTTCTTTCTATTCGACTGGCGAATTTGATAATAGAAAGTCACTTGTCTAGGGGGGCATACACTTTCCTGTCTCTCTTGTCTAGGGGGGCTGACCTGTCCTCGTTCGGCGAGTCGGTAAAGACGATGTATATCGTCAGCGTCGGGTCGGTAGTATGCCCAGCGCACGGGCGGGCACGCGGCCGCCGGCCCACTGCTGGGCCAGATTTGTTTTTTTTTTATTTTGATTTAGCTAGCACTTTCCGAGTAATAAAAAGGTGCTAAGGCATAGAAAACTACTATTCCAGTAGGTATATTTTTAAAAAATATTACGCGAAAAGCCAATATTTTAGTGCTAATTTATTTCAATAAAAAAAAATTACTTAATCTTATTTTTAATTTTAATTGCAATTTTATTTTTAGTTCATTTTTGTTTTTAGTAGTACCTACTTACTTTGTTTCGTTTCTTTTTTTGTATTTAGTAATATTAATAGTGCCGTGTAGTGCCGGCACATAAAAAGAATAGCACTACCCCCTCTCTTTCCGTGGGTGTCGTAAGAGCCGACAGAGGGAAAACTGCCAAAGGAGATGGGCAGCAACGTCTCCATTTAACAGCAGGCCATACTGCGATCGCCAACCCGCCTGCCAAGCGTGGCGATTATGGCAAAACCCCCCGAAATGGCTACACACACTAAAAATCGGCCCCCAGTCCCCGGCGGCCCCGCTATTCCTAGCTACGGTAATGGCTATGGTAACGGCGGGGCAGGGGGTGCTAAGAATCCCCGGGTAGGCTCCGGCTACCAACACCGACGACTTGACCTGGCAACCTACAACACGCGCACGACGCGAAGCTTATAGAGTTGGAAGAGGCAATTAGTAAGTTGCATTGGGATATTATAGGGTTATCTGAAGTCCGAAGAGAGGGGGAGGACTCGATTACCCTTAAATCCGGTAACTTACTATACCACCGGGAGGGCGACCAACAGTCCCAAGGTGGTGTCGGGTTCATCGTCCATAAATCCCTTGTCAACAACGTGATCACCATCGGAAGTGTTTCGAGCAGGGTAGCGTACCTAATACTCAGAATATCGGAACGATATTCGCTGAATGTCATTCAGGTCTACGCTCCGACCTCGAAACACGACGATGTCGAAGTGGAGGCTATGTATGAGGAGATCTCTAAAGCCATGCATAGCTATAAAACCCACTACACGGTTGTGATGGGGGATTTTAATGCTAAGTTGGGGCAACGTTGCGGTGATGAGTTGAGAGTGGGGCAATTTGGATTTGGGCAACGGAACGATAGCCAGATGCTGGCAGACTTCATGGAGAGGGAGAACCTCTACATGATGAACTCCTTCTTTAAGAAGCCCGTAAGCCGCAAATGGACCTGGATTAGTCCGGACGGTAAAGTCAAAAACGAGATAGATTTTATTATGTCAACGAGGAAGCAAATATTCAATGATGTCGTTGTGATCAACGCCGTAAAGACGGGAAGCGATCACCGCATGCTTAGAGGCACATTGAATATCAACGTCATGCTGGAAAGATCTCGACTAATAAAATCTACGCTCCGACCAATACCGGCTCAAATTCAAAACCCCGAGTGCTTTCAGCTCGAGCTCCAAAACCGCTTCGAAGCCCTTGAGAACAGCATCGATATGGACGATCTATACAACATGGTGGTGGACACTGTCCGCACGGTAGGGTTCAAGCACTACAAAACCCACCGTCCTAAATTAAAGAAACTCTCCAGCCACACTATCCGACTCATGGATCAGAGAAACGAAATGAAACTACAGAACTCAGCGGATGCCCTTCGTTATCGACAGCTAAATAGGCAGATCTCCAAGTCCTTGACAAGCGAACTTCGCCAATTTAATACCGAGCGTATTAAAGAGGCCGTTGAGCGGAACAAAGGCTCCAAAGTGTTCGCTAGAGATCTGGCTATAGGGCAAAGTCAACTGACGAGGCTGCAAGCTGAGGACGGTAGTATCATTTCATCAACACCTGAAATCCTGAGGGAGATTGAGAGTTTCTATGAACAGTTGTACTCCACGCAAACACCTGTTGAAAAAAAGGCTACAGAACCTAGACCCAAACTTACCCGACACTATACCGAAGATATCCCGGACGTCAGCCTGTACGAGATTAGAATGGCTCTCAAGCAGCTCAAAAACAACAAGGCGGCGGGCGATGACGGAATCACAACAGAACTTCTGAGAGCGGGCGGTAAGCCGATACTTAAGGTCCTCCAGAAGCTCTTCAACTCTGTCATCCTCGAGGGCAAAACGCCAAAGGCATGGGGCAGAAGCGATGTGATGCTGTTCTTCAAGAAGGGTGATAAGACTCTCCTGAAGAATTACCGACCCATCTCGCTTCTGAGCCATATCTACAAGTTGTTTTCGAGAGTCATTACGAATCGTCTCGCTCGCAGGTTCGACGACTTCCAACCTCCCGAACAAGCCGGGTTCCGAAAAGGTTATAGTACCATAGACCACATTCATACGCTGCGGCAAGTTATACAGAAGACCGAAGAGTATAACTTGCCACTATGCTTGGCGTTCGTGGACTATGAGAAAGCCTTTGATTCGATCGAGACCTGGGCAGTGCTGCAGTCTCTCCAGAGGTGCCAAATAGACTACAGGTACATCGAGGTGCTAAGGTACTTATACCAAAACGCCACCATGTCGGTCCGATTACAGAACCAGAGCTCTAATCCTATCCAACTACAGCGAGGTGTGAGATAGGGAGACGTCATTTCTCCGAAACTGTTCACAGCTGCGTTGGAGGATATTTTTAAGCTACTGGACTGGACAGGATTCGGCATTAACATCAATGGCGAGTACCTAACACACCTACGGTTTGCCGATGATGTAGTTCTCATGGCTGAGATTTTGGAAGACCTGAACACAATGCTCGAAGATCTCAGCAATGCTTCCCAAAGAGTGGGTCTGAAGATGAACATGGATAAGACGAAAATCATGTCCAATGCCCATGTTGCATCCGCTCCAGTTAATGTTGGGAACATTACACTCGAAGTTGTTGACCACTATGTCTACCTAGGACAGACAATCCAATTAGGTAAGTCCAACTTCGAGAAAGAGATCTCTCGTCGAATCCAGCTCGGATGGGCAGCGTTTGGGAAGCTCCGGCATATATTTGCGTCCAAAATTCCTCAATGTCTCAAGACTAAGGTTTTTGACCAGTGTGTGTTGCCAGTTATGACTTATGGAAGCGAGACGTGGTCTTTTACTATGGGTCTCATAAGAAGGCTCAAGGTCACCCAGCGAGCAATGGAGAGAGCGATGCTTGGTATTTCCCTGCTCGATCGAATCAGAAATGATGAGATCCGCAGGAGAACTACAACAACCGACATCGCTCGAAGGATTGCATCATTGAAGTGGCAGTGGGCGGGACACATAGCGCGGAGAACCGATGGCCGTTAGAGCGGAAACGTTCTCGAATGGCGACCGCGTACCGGACGACGTTCCGTGGGCAGGCCCCCTACAAGGTGGACCGACGATCTGGTGGCGGTCGCGGTGCGCCGCTGGATGCGGGCCAAGCAGGACCGATCGTTGTGGAGATCCTTGGGGGAGGCCTATGCCCAGCAGTGGGCGTCGTGCGGCTGAAATGATGATGATGATGATGAATATTAATAAAATAAAACATTCTGACCTGTCCTCGTTCGGCGAGTCGGTACAGATGGCGTATATCGTCAGCGTCTGGTCGGAAGTAGGCCCACCGCACGGGCGGCGCGCAGAGGGCGCCGGCGGCGGGCTGCCCGGCGGCCCACTGCTGGGCCAGCAGCGCGGCGGCGGCCCGGGCGGCGCCGCGCCAGAGTCCGCGCGCGTCGGCGGCGCGCAGCAGCGGCGTCGTGAGCGTCGCGAACCGCTTGAAGCGCCACGCGCGCGCCGCTGCCTCGCCGCCACCCAGGCCCGCGCAATCAACTATCGCGTCGTACCTAAGTTGCGACAAATACGGTCTTAAGGCGCTACTCAGAAAAAGTATGGACTTTTTGATTTAAAACTATAGGACGGTTACAGTTGTTACAAATCTGGTAATAAGATATATATTTCTTCATACCTTTATCTAGTATCGTATAGTTTCAGAAACACGATTTTATGATTTTGGCTCGAGACTTTTTATTTTCGAAAATACCTCTAAAAAATACGTAAATTCAAGATTATTCTTAAATGGGGTTACTTACACTATTGGATATTGGTTTAATTAGTGGACACCAATAATATTTAGGATCGTATAAAAGCATTTTTTTTTAAATCGCTGTAGTTTTTGAATACGAAGTGATTTTGTGTTTTTTTGCCTAATCTGCAAAATCGATCTCGCTCCCGCGCGCGTCGTTTTCTCATTGCTATCTCGCTTCAGCATAATTTTTCCGAGTATCGCCTTAAGGACTCTGTCACAGATTACTAAATAGTTACTATGTAGGACATCGGTTACACGCTAATTCTGGCGTCAGTTCAATCTCCTGTCAGTTTTCTGTCATTCGAAACGGACTATTTAATTTTCACCAGTCCAGACCATCAGTCTGTCGGTCTGAATGGTTACACGATAATTCTCTCGTCATTCTGACCAGAATGATGGACTGAACTGACGCCAGAATTAGCGTGTAACCGATGTCTAATAGATACTGCACCCCGCTATGCAATTTAAATAAATAGCAACTCTAATTATAACTAGGCCTATTTCACTCTCCGTGACAGCTCAAAAACGCGGTGGCAACGCCGGCAGTGTAAATCCATAGAAATTAGGTCCGCAAAAGAGCTAGAATATAATGCGATAGAAAGAGATGCAACGAGCGGCCGTTCGTAATTTGCGCCGTACAAGCTAAATTCTACTTTATTGTGTATGTGTTATAGTTAGTGTACGGTCAACAACCGCACAATTATGTACCTAGCGCGATGTCAGCATTTTCAATAAATTACAATTTATTTATTTAATATTTAGTTCGCTTACTGTATTGATAGGTATATGTAGTGTGACTCATTTTTCAATAAACGGAAAGTAAACAGTTCGGATTTATAATTTCAAGGATTTTAAATTCATCTCAAATACTTCAAGATTCAACTTCAGTAAAAGGTTGTATGGTAGCAAGAAACCATACATCTTTTTTGGTCCTTCGAGCCGGATATGAACCAGCGACCTATGGATTGCTATTTATTAATTGCTATTTATTTAAATGGCTTAGCGGAGTGAACTATTTGTTACATAGTAACTATTTAGTAATCTGTGACTCCGCTAAGTCATTTAAATAAATAGCAACTTTAACTGTAACGCAATAAAGTAGAATTCGGCTTGTACGACACAAATTACGAACGACCACTCATTGCATCTCTTTCTATCGCATGTATTCTAGCTCTTTTGCGGACCTAATTTCTATGGATTCGCACCGCCGGCGTTGCCGCCGCGCGTAGGTATGTTTTCGAAACGACACAGGGAGTGAAACAGGCCTGCCTGCGTAGCGACAAATACGGTCTTAAGGCTGTGCAAGTGTGCAGTCAGCACACTAGCGCCGCTATTGAAAAAAACATATAGCTTAAATAAAAACGAAATTGTAAATTATCCTCTGCAGTGCACTCCGAAAAAGCGTTGTGGTACTTTTTATCTCTTAAAGAATATTTGTGAGCCTGTCGTTTAGTTTAATTCAGTTATTTTGCGAAAAGTGGCCACTTTTACCAATTAAATTAAACGACAAACTAGAAAATATAGTTAAAACAATAAAAAGTACCAAAAAGCTTCTTCGAAGTGCACTACAGAGATAATTTACACATTCGTCTTTATTAAAGCACTTTGATTTTCTTTTTCAATGGCGGCGCTAGTGTGCCGAATGCACGCTCTTAATAACTGTGCTAAACGACTTTAAACTTTAATTTTTCAATTTTGTGAAGTTCATTTTTGAAATTTGACTCTGTATAAATTAAAACAGGGAGAAAAAATAGCCCTAGGCGAGTTTCTTGTCTGTTCTTTTCGTTACGAGGTCTCCTGCCGTAGGATTTGCGAACCGATGGCGTAGCTTTATTGACATTCATAAGTGTTGTTAAACAAACCTAAATTGAATAAACGAAATTGAGTTATTTTAATTTTTATTTTTTTGCATTCACAATGCAAACGACTCCGTAGCTCAGTGGTTAGAGCAGTCGCCCGGAAAGCGAAAGGTCGTGAGTTCGAGTCTTATCGGAGCTGGTTGTGAGACGGGTCGATTTTTTCTAAATACTTCATTTTCCATTTTTCTAAACGAAATTGAATTTTGAATTTTTTTATAAGATTTTAAACTTTCGCGTTCCATTATTGAAAAGGTTTGGGACTGCGCACGATGGTTAGCTGCAGCCGACCTTTGTTGTTATCGTAGTAAATAAGAAGATCGAGAGTCACTTTAAGTTAATATAATTATTGTCAGCATAAAACACTATAAAAACAAATGGTAAAAAGTCGCTAAGTTAATTATTACTATAACTGGTTAATCTAATTATTCCTACGAAAATGGTTTAAAATGGTTAAATGGTTTTAATGAGCACGCGACGCGCGAATGGTAGCTGTTGACGTACTGACTTTAATTGAGTGATGATATTATTATATGTAAATTGCATAAAATGCGATTTTGCTGAGCTGTTCGTTTGCGTAGCACCGAACATACTCCCGCGCGGCTGAGATGAGGATGAGATGGTAACAATGAAATTTTATAAAGAAGCTGGTAGAAAAAACTTAAAGCAAATAAACTTATTTAAAAAGCAATGACATCAAAGCCTTCTTATAAATGTAACATATCAAAGCCTTATAAATTTAACATTAGGTTATTGCTATAAAACTACAACAAGTGTATGTACGATACTTAAATAACATAATTGGTTATAAAAAATAAAATTTAACAAGTTAAGCTAAAGAGTCTTCCACTATAGAAACACTTGGTTTTTGGTCTTTATTTACCACACGTTTAACACTGGGCCACCGATTAGACAAAGTTTGCAAACGAGTAGCACTAGCACGACTAGCCTGATCTAATTCACTGACACTCAGCTGACGGTCAGCTGTACTCTGCTTTCGCGATTGCACTACACTATAAACTGGTTCCGCTGGTTGTGGTGTGGGCCTGAGCGGCAGAGACGGGGCCACCGTCTGCAGCTCGAGCTCCTCCCCCCCGCGGGGTCGCCTTTCTCGACGACGAGATGATCCTAAGCAGCACCGACGTTTCCTCCAAATCCAAAAGATCCCAATACCCAACACGACTGCAACGAGCACATACATAATACTGTACTGATGAATATCATGTGAGGATAGATCTTCAATTGCAATCTTGCTACTCTTTAAGTTATCGATCATCTTTTCTAGATTCATCAGAGAAGCATTTAAATTAGGTATATTTGGTAGAGTGCTGTTTTCTATTGGAATGTGTAAGTTTACTATGTGGTTGATCTGGTTTATTTCTGGTTGATAAATACTTGGAGAGTAGTTAATTTGGTTCGTCATTGAATTCGAAAAGTGCAACGTAAAATCTTTGCCTTTAATAATGCAGTTCGAGTCCGTGCCAATGAACCCGGCGCCTGTCAAATGACGCATTGTTACTAGGTCGTTGCAAATAATTTTAATTGTATAAACGTCGCAACAAAAATATAGGTATTGTTGTGACGAGTGTAATTCTATCCATCTGTTTTGGCACGGCGCATTATTAAACTGACATTTCTGGTTATTTAGAGTTTTTTCACAAAAACTTTCATCGTTTTTCCAAGTCAAGATCGGTTTAGGTACCCGACACATTATTGCAGCTCCATTATGTAAGCATGCGTTTACTTCGGCTAGCGTAATGGTAAAGAATGCATCTTTACGGAAGTTCACCGCTACGTACTCTGATAAGGGCTGTAGGGTGATCATGTTGTTTTCTGTTTGATGTGGAATTGGTATGAGTTTATATAACTGATAGTTTTCTCTATCAATCAACGGAAAGACTATTTCAACTAATAGGTAGTTGAAGGTAACTCGAGCTTTATAAGTACACTCGAGAATTATAAACAAGAGTAACGGGACTTAACTCAGTCTGCTTGTGACCACGGTTGTTGCAACACAGCCGAAACGTCAAGCTGTAAGTACATAATAATATGTACTTCATAATAAATGTCGCGTTGAGTCCCGTTACTCTTGTTTGAATTTTTTTGTTGAATTTTGAATAAGTACAAAATAAGTTGGGTTAAAAATTCATGAGACGGAATTGACTCACGGGCCGAGCTCCACCAACGCACGCTCGTAGTCGGCCGCGTGCCGGTCCAGCGCCTGCGCCGCGCCCAGCGACAGCGCATGCGCGCACACGTCCGTCGCGCACCCCACCACCACCTGCCCATACATAGAATGGCTATTGTCACTATTGTCAGATCTTCGATCATATAAACCCTAGATACAGCGTAAACGCACAGAAAGTGAAGCCGTCGACGAATGCTCCATTCGAAAGGGACCATTAGATCGCTCTCAGTAGTCATTTGACCGCCCGGCGAAACGATGCCTAAATGTGCTGAGAAGATGCGCAAAAATGAGAGAGAAAGAGATGTAATTTCATATTTTCAGTCAGTATTGAACGTAAGTATAATTGCACAATTAATTTAAAGTCAAACATGTACTGAAACTATCATAATTTCATTATTCATACCAAAATATTGCAATATTCCTTGCCGCGCAACCGTTTCTTCTATTTGCGTTAGTAAGACAGAGATGCAGACATGACGAAATACGATTCGCTGTTCTAGCGTCGGCCGACCATCTGAACTTTCCATGTAATAAGATCGTAAGTACTACCATGCCGACCGAATTTAAATCCAATTACTGTTGCATAGGGTCGAAGATCAAATGTGGTGACGGCAGTATTCGGAATCGAAATATCTATAACTATAACTACTGATGACAGTGCTGTTGGAATCACTTTTTCAAGCGCATTTAGAATGGAATTGTGTATCTAGGGTTTATATGATCGAAGTGTCAGATAGACAAAATCTGTTGATCGCCATGACAAGGGAAATTAGTATTTTCGACATAAGAAATGTTTTTGTAAAAACTTCATTTCATGACAAATTTTTTTGCTAACCGTACTGTACCTACTTTAATATTGTATTCCCATCCGAACCAAACCTGTGTGCAAAATTTCAGCTCAATCGGACACTGGGAAGTGGGTCAATTTAAGCTTGCAAGATTTGACCCGAACGGACATACATACATACAGTGCGACGATTCTCTGTTCTGGTGGCTCAAAAGTGAAACTAACGTGTTTCTTTTAAAATGACATTATGCTGTCAAGTTGTCCAACCATAGCGCTGCTAGCCGATGAAGGTCTCAAAAAAACAAGGGCCGGTTAAATTGCTACAAAGAAAAAAAACATAGCGCCGCCGCCATGCCGCCCCGTCACCGGATCAGAAAAGATTGTCGCACTGTACATCATCATCATCATCATGTCAGCCGAACGACACCCACTGCTGAGCATAGGCCTCCCCCAAGCATCTTCACAACGATCGGTCCTGCTTGGCCCGCATCCAAGCGGCTTCCCGCGACCTTGACCAGATCGTCGGTCCACCTTGTAGGGGGCCTGCCCACGGAACGTCGTCCGGTACGCGGTCGCCATTCGAGAACCTTTCCGCCCCAACGGCCATCGGTTCTTCGCGCTATGTGTCCCGCCCACTGCCACTTCAATGATGCAATCCTTCGAGCGATGTCGGTTGTTTTAGTTCTCCTGCGGATCTCATCATTTCTGATTCGATCGAGCAGGGAAACACCAAGCATCGCTCTCTCCATTGCGATTGCCATTCACTGAACGAAGAATAGTGTGCAGGAACTTGTTCCAGGAATTACGTATTTTTCAATAAGAATTACCTACAAGTTTGTAGAATAAATGTGTGTCATTTAGAAATTTTAGAATCTCCATTACATTTGTAAGGTTTCTATCATAATATTTTTTTGTTTTTAAAATTAATGAGTAGTGATGAACGCTCAAAGTTCAGATAAAATTTGTGCAAAAAATCAGATTTTTGGAGGCTTATACTGAATTTGTTAATTTAAACTTAAGAGCGTTTGTATGAAAAGTAAGTCGGGTTGGCCGCCCTTAACACAAAAAAAATTGGCTATTGTCAAATAGACCAAATCTGTTAATTTTGACATGAATAACCAGTTATGACAAGAGAAGGGATAGCTTTATTACGTGCGCGTTGTCGGCCACGAGCAGCTGCAGCGCGGCGTGCCCGGCGCCGCCCAGCCCCAGCAGCAGCACGCGCGCCCCCCCGGCGGCCCCCCCGGCGGCCCCCCCGGCGGCCCCCCCGGCGCCCCCCCCGCGCGCCCCCCCGCCCGGGCGCAGCCCCGCCGCGCGCAGCACCGCGCACGCGCTCAGCGCCGCGTAAAGCGCGCCGCCCGCCTGCGCGTCCTCCAAGGCCGCGGGGGCCGGACCTACCTAAAACCAAACATATTTATAATTATTTATCTAAATACCAAATCGTTCAGATTCTTGACCGAATCGAATCCGCGAAAAATCGAAAAAATACAAGAAAGTATGTCCAGAGCTCTCATTAAACTAAGTAGATCACAGTTACGCCTGGTGACGGGTACTCTAACAGGACATGGAAATTTTAACAATCACCTTTTCAACTTAAGTGACTGATAGACGTGCGAGTAAGTACCTACACTAAACAGACACCTATCAGTGATTAAACGGACAGAGGACCCGATCTGTCTGCAATGCAAAGAAAGAGAAGAAACAAGCTACCACTTCATGGCAGAGTGCCCGATGTACGCATCACTGCGCTGGGAGCTCTTTGGAACGGACAAGCTTAAGGAAGAGGATCTAAAGAAGTTAACGATAAGTCAACTCAACAGGTACTGTAAGCGCACAGGTAGGTTCGAGGGTCCGACGCCGGTGGGGTAAATGATAACCCGCCTCCCCCCCTGATTTTTCAGCTTTTAGGGGACTTGGGGAACTGGGTGAAATGGTCCCGACCTAGGTGACTGATCACCCGTCCGGCTTCGCTGGCGTCCCCCCTATAAATAATAATAATAAAAGTACCTACGCGAACTGTGGCTCGACGACCTTTTTCGCTCGTGTGTCACTCTAAGTACGCATACTTTAAAACCGCCGAGTAAGTTCGTTGGCGATCCAACAATACATTGTGAGCAAGCTTCACGTGTGTCACCGATATCGAGCCGCGTAAGTTCGCGGTTTTAAAAACCGCGTACTTTAAATTCGTACGTCTATCACCCGCTTTAGGTATCACCAAAGACAATATAATACAATACTAGTGTATCACTGACAGCCCCCTATGCAGGGGTTGCATGAGAGAGAACCGAAAAAACAGCTGCTCACGTCCTGATTAAATGTGACGGAGTGGCCCCCTATCGGGCGAGGTACCTCGGCTCGCCGGGAAGCGTCCACGAAGTGGTCTCCGACGTGAGGGCGCTGGGTGCTTTCCTGGCAGAGCTGGGCTGACTGGAGTAATCCGGCTGCACACCCTCCTCACGCAAAATAGGCGCAACAAGACGTCGAGTTGCGGAAAACGCCCGTACCGAAGGAAGAAGAAGAAGAAGACACCATAACAATGATGTTTTCAGCGTTATTGTATTCCGTCAGTTAGAAATAAGATAGCCAGTTCCTCAAAGTTTGAGGATTCCGGAAGTAGTGCGCTTCCACATTCAGCCTTATCACCACTTATCATCAGGCAATCAGGCAGGTGTGATGATGGCCAAGTGCTATCCCGTTGTGGCAAGAAAGATTTGAGGTATCTTCTAACGCCTCCGATTCCTATAATAAAAACACAGCGATGCTACGTCACCCAAGCGTCCTTGACCAGCACGTAGTCTGCGTGCGCGCCCTGCCGGTGCGGCGGCACCACGCCCCAGACGCGCGCGCCGGGCGGGTGGCGGGCGGCGGGCCCCCCCCGAGTAACACAGCGATGCTACGTCACCCAAGCGTCCTTGACCAGCACGTAGTCTGCGTGCGCGCCCTGCCGGTGCGGCGGCACCACGCCCCAGACGCGCGCGCCGGGCGGGTGGCGGGCGGCGGGCCCCCCCCGAGTAACACAGCGATGCTACGTCACCCAAGCGTCCTTGACCAGCACGTAGTCTGCGTGCGCGCCCTGCCGGTGCGGCGGCACCACGCCCCAGACGCGCGCGCCGGGCGGGTGGCGGGCGGCGGGCCCCGCGCGCGCCACTGCGCCTACGAAGTCGCGCCCCGCCACCAGCGGGAACTCCACGCCCTCGCCGCCCTCCAGACGACGGAGCGTGTTCAGCACGCGCGCCCCGTAACCATCTGACGTGGAAATAGAAATTCTTAGTTGCCTAATCAGGGGAGCCACCCCCTAAGCACCGTCGGCTTGATTACGATTACGACACATCGTGCCATCATTGTCATGTCATAACACATTTGGTATGGCATGACAAGGACAGCGCGATGCGTCGCAATCGGCTTCAAGCCGACGGTGCTTAGGCGGTTTGGAAGCTTACAAGCAGCAGCCGATTGAGTGAATTTAATGATATCCAAATCGAGAGTCAACTTCTGGTAAAACTAAAAAAGTTTTTTTTATATGAACCGACAAAGGAATGGGGTCGAGTGTTAATCATCATGCCAGCCGAACCACGTCCACTGCTGGGCATAAGCCTCCCCCAAGGATCTCCACAACGATCGGTCCTGCGCTGCCCGCATCCAGCGGCGCACTGCGACCGCCACCAGATCGTCGGTCCATCTTGTCCCCTACAAGCCTTACCCAGGGAACGTCGTCCAGTACCGTGGCCAGGCTCAATCAAATACAACAAATAAATTGCTTACTGAAACACAAAGGTATGGCCAGCAACAGCCGATTCAGTGAATTTAATGATATCCAACTCGAGAGTCAACCTCTGGCAAAACAAAAGAAGTAATTTTTTTAATAAACCGACAAAGGAATAGGATCGAGTTTTAATGAAGGATGCCATTGGATCGATACTGACCGAGCATGGCGACGTCGAGCGGGTTGAGCGAGGTGGCGTGCACGCGCACGAGCAGGTCGTCGGGCGCGCGCAGCGGCGGCACGCGCGCGCCCTCCAGCCGCAGCTCGGCGCGCCCGCCGTACGCGTGCGCGCGCCACGCCGCCATGCGCCCCGCCGCCCGCACCGCGCTCGCACACCCACTCATCGCCGCGCGCCGCCTCAAATCAAATCAAACAATATTCATGCTGAAACTAGCTGCACCCAACATGTGTTGCAATAATAGCATCTACACACGTTCCGATCCGACCGCCGATTTGGTCTGCTCCAGACCAAATCTGGACGTGTGTAGCGTCGTCGTCCGACCATAATTATTATTATTCGTGTTTGACGCGGTCGGCCGGATTTGGTTCGCACGAACTTCACTTCCTACCAAATCGGAACGTGTGTAGGCTTCCGACCGGACCAACTTGGCAGTGTTGACAATTTTGGAGGTTTTCCCCTAGATTTAGGGAGAAAATATGTAAAAGCGGAAATATTTAAAGCAGGTAAATTACGTTTAAGGGATTTTCAGAGGATTCAATTTAATGCTCGTTCATGAGTTTTACGTAGGACTGAACAAACGAAAGGTTTAAATATGGCCATTTATGAAAAGATTCTATTTATCTATTTGTTTTTTTTAGAATATTTTGTTTAAAAACTAGTAATTTGTCGTAAAACTAAATATATATAAAAAGGGCATAACATCTCATCAATAAGTGCTGCTTTTAGTAAATATTTAGCATGTTTTAGTATTTTAATGAAAATAACAGAAAATTAAGAAATAATGAAATTGTTTTTTATAGTAATAAAACATTAAAAACCGAAAATATTTTTCTTTTTAATTTATTTATTGCAAGCAAATTGATGTTTTCAGTATTTATAAATAATAATAATATTGGGAGATTAGCAGTGGCTGGCAACACTGCAACAACGGCTAGAGGTCAGCCAGACCAAATCGGAACGTGTGTAGCGCCGACCGATTTGGTGCGGCAGATTTGGTTTGAACGTGTGTAGGCGCGGATCAGATCTGCAGTGAAGTTCGCCCGCACCAAATCGGCGGTCGGATAGGAGCGTGTGTAGCGGCTATAACATGTAACGGCCTGGGCGACCAGCGAATTGCGCATCAGTTGGTGCGTCTCATTGACTTATTTTATAAGACATCTGTAGCAAGCGCACAATGATTGCGCAATGAAAAAAATCATAGTAACACAGTTTACTGCAATGTATAATGTGCAATTTATTTTCGTTGGCCAAAACTTTTACTTTTTTGGTCCAAAAATGTATGAAGCGTGACTGATCTCCTTCTATTTTTGAGTAGCTCATTATTCACTGATGTAAAATAAGATGTGGTCTGTCACGATTTTCGAAGCACCCGGATTTTAGAGTATTTTGATTGAAAATTTCCTGGTATGCCAATACCAATTTCATTAGACGATTAGACAAATCAGTCAGATGTGAGTTTTCAAACTATTGAATGGAATAATTGTTGTATGCTAGGTTCATTTTATATTATTGATGTTGTTTTTTATGGAAATTGGTTAATGCACCTATGGAATAAAATAATAGTTATAGCACCTTCCATCAACAATAACACCTAGGTCTAGATACAAAGTTGGAGTGACAAACACGGCTGAGCAAACATACGCCCACTTCTTCTTCTTAGCGTTTCGATGGCAAACACTATATTGTTGCGGCCCAGAATTTGGCCAAGTTGACAGCACTATACGCCCATTTGAGCCACTTGCATATTTATAGTTCCTGTCATTTACGATGTATGATTGTCGTAATATTATTAACCTTTTTTCTCAGTTTAAAGGTGACATAAAAAGTTTTGATTTAGTTTGTGAACCTTTGTCTAGTACTAATGTTGATCTAAGTATAACACCTAATGAAATTGAATAGGTAGCACTAAATCAAATTAACACAAATTGGAAATAGTATTAATAGTTTTTCAAAATAAAGATGAGTCAAGACAAACTTAATGATACAATGCAATAAGTATAAAAAATTCTAAGTCCTAATCGTCTAGCACATCCTTATCTACACTCCAAGAATTCTGTAGTGGAAACTCATGTCAATATATAGTACTCTGTGCTCATGTCCTTTATCTATCTTTACTTTATCTTACCATATTTATGGTTATTTTATATTTCGTGAATAATAAAGTGGTATAATTTAAGATGTAGGTACTTACGGTTCAACAAATTAGTAGGTAGAAAATAATCCCTTCCTTTCAATATAACTATCGAACTTATTTGGCATTTTCAGCTTAAGTAGGTGAATAAAAATAGTTGTTTGATATCACTATTTTCCCAATGAAAGCAATTTAATAAACTTATTCAAATAAACACAGTTCACAATTATGTTCAGGTTATGAACAGTTATGAAATGCATGAAAGAAAATGTGATGAAATTGAAAATAATGAATCAAAAACAGAAACAGATGATATGATAGTCTTGCTTGCTTGCTTGTCCATACTAAAATAATCTCAAAATACTTTGGTTTAAAGTCGAAAGTCAAACAAAAAGTGACAAAAAATTAGTATTGTCATAAATGTCATTGCCAAATGAATGACACTTCACTTGGGCCGTGTTCCGTTTTGAAACAATAGTACTGTTGGCGCTGTGAGCGCTAAAAGCTGTTCCGATTTGATTATCGCGCTGACAGCACTGTTGACGCGATTTCAATTCGGAACGGCTATTTGCAAGCATCGCGAGCGAGCGTTGTTTTGATTTGAATTTGTAAGTAAATAATCACCGGTTTAGTATGGATATTCGTCAATTAGTAAACGTTTTATTGGACAGCGATGATGATAGTGATCCGTGCTTAAATTTAGAGTCTCTACCCGTCGTCTCATCTTTAATAAGCACTATCATTTTTCTGGCTTTCTGCTTCGGGATAAACAAATAAAATACCTAAATAAAACCTAAAACGCAGAGATTACTCAAACAAAACCACAACAAACAATGACGTTTGACAACAAAACGTCAAATATGACAGCCCGCTCACAGTGCTAACGCTTGAGAACGATATCACCGTGATCGCAAAATGGCGGCGGTAGTGACGTCATCCGTGACGTAATTACTGCTTTCGTTGTCGCGCTCACAACAAATCGGAACGATGTGTGAGCGCGATTGATATTATCGCTGTTGGCGCAAAACGGAACGTAGCCTTGACGTGATGACGTCTAACTGTTTTTTTTTTCGATTTGTTGCGGTCAAAGAAAATAGAACTACTGCCAAAATAGTATCTCTTCTTTTCTTGAATATTTTCTTACTTTACCCTAAAGCTACATTTATTTTCATTTATTGAAAAAATAACTAAAAAAGCCCAATTTGTGTGTACAAATTGGGCTTTTTTAGTTATTTTTTCACTTACTCACTGTTGATTACAAAATGCTCGAAGGCTCAGGGTTCTTCCCGCCACTACCGGCTAAATAAATATGATTCCTGGGGGGCTACCGCGTAACTTTATGGGTATGAACTTCATACGTTTTTGGGAACTTATAAAGAAAATAGCCGCTATTAGTTCCTTGTTTTGTGATGTCGGGTATAACGATAACTAGCTAGCAACGTTCAATAGAACAAAGCAGCAAAAATCTATGCTTTTCTTCTATCTATATTCTATATTCTATCCATACTTCTTAGCCGGTAGCAACCCCACCCCACAATGTTCCAGAATATTCCAAAACATTCGAGAGTATTCTGTAATGTTCCACAATGATCTGGGATGTTCCCTCTCTCGCTCTCGAATAGGTACTCTCGAATGTTCTGTAGCCCGATTCTCGTAAATACAAACAATCTAAATATCGTTGTAGTTCAGAAGTCGTTCGATCGAAGTCCTATCCAAAATCGGTATTCTCGTGTTGCTTGGACGAGTTTCGATAGGACTTCAACTCAATAGGATCGAAACTCAGCGACTTTTCAATCGAGAGGTATTTTTTGTACATTTTTCATCAAAAGTCGAAAACTACGTGGTTTAGCAAAAAAAAAACATGTTTCAGAATGTGCAAGCAGCGCTCTTTCATATGATATAATAAGTAAATAATAAATAATAAATAATAAATAATAAATAATAAATAATAAATAATAAATAATAAATAATAAATAATAAATAATAAATAATAAATAATAAATAATAAATAATAAATAATAAATAATAAATAATAAATAATAAATAATAAATAATAAATAATAAATAATAAATAATAAATAATAAATAATAAATAATAAATAATAAATAATAAATAATAAATAATAAATAATAAATAATAAATAATAAATAATAAATAATAAATAATAAATAATAAATAATAAATAATAAATAATAAATAATAAATAATAAATAATAAATAATAAATAATAAATAATAAATAATAAATAATAAATAATAAATAATAAATAATAAATAATAAATAATAAATAATAAATAATAAATAATAAATAATAAATAATAAATAATAAATAATAAATAATAAATAATAAATAATAAATAATAAATAATAAATAATAAATAATAAATAATAAATAATAAATAATAAATAATAAATAATAAATAATAAATAATAAATAATAATAAAAAATAAATAATTTGTACCGCTTTAATTGTTTTCTGTTTCCCAACGGTTGACTGGCAGAGAATACTTTTAGTATTAAGTCCGCCTTGTATATTACATTACCTATGTATTATGTACAAAAGTTTATTAAATAAAATAAAAAATAAATAATAACAAATATGGTAGCCCCAAGCTTATTTTTCACATACAAAAGGTCCAGCTAATTGAACTTTTGTCCAACGACACTTGGATCGCTTATTTTGACGTTTAGTCGTTGAAATCCGATCGAAACAAAGGTCATCTAAATAGTAGAATACCTTCGAGTTCTCGTTTTGAAACGATTGAAGGACGATTAATGTACCAGAATACACTTCGACGACACTTCGATAGAATCGCTGCCGCTCAAGTTCTATCGACAGTTGTGAATACGAAAATGGTTTCAACGACTAAATCGCTACGATATCGTCACGGTTTTTATTACGAGAATCGGGCTACTGGACTGTTCTAGAAATTTCCAGCCCTTAAGTATATCTTCAAAAACACGCCCTTCAGGTAAAAAAGGAAACCTTCTTCATGGACGGGGGCTAGAGGGAGGGCTACCACACCATATAACTCTCGAACACCGTACATCGTAACGGGATTCATTTCTGAGTTTTAGCGGCACGCACATTGAACACTTTCTTTTATACAATATATTGATTAGCCACATAATAACCTAACCTAACCTAACCTAACCTAACCTACCTCCTAGGCGAACTTCATACCGCCTAGTTGCGTGTGTATGTAACCATGTAACCGAACTCCTTCTAAACGGCTGGACTGATTTTAATGAAAATTTGTGAATGGTTTAGATTTACGATTGGACCCGATGGGTGGCGTGCTGTCTATACCTACCTAAGGCAGTACGAGTACGAAGTTTGCCGAACGTGTACTTCACGACGTTATCCCGCGGGAATGAAATATTTTTCCGGGATAAAAAGTAGCCTATGTTCCTCTCCAGGCTACAAAGTATATATGTCTAAATCCGTTTTGGCGTGATTGAGTAACAAACATCTAAACATCTAAACTTTCACATTTATAATATTGTTTTCACTTCTCATGCTCGTAAAGTTCGTGTTTATGTTAGGTATAGGCTGCATAAAATCGCTTTTTATGCTCTAGTGCATAAAGTAAAATATTCGTCTAAGTCTCAGACTCTAAGACAAAGGTCGTCAGGTAAACAGTCACACACGCAATTTTCGTTAAATAAACTTTATTAATACCTAACGTATTTCATTCTGTTTCTTAAATTTTTTACATAATCCATGTTAAATTACTAAATTAATAAAACTAGGCAAAATTAATGAGTTTTCTAAGAAATAAGTATTTCAAGAGCATTATGGACTACATGTCACTGTGCTGCCAATGCCACGTATAAAAAAAAGAAAAAGAAAGTCTTCCCGCCAATATGGCGAAGTCTTTATTTTTTCTTTTTTGCAATATTGTTATTTATTTTCCTCACACTCGAAGTGAAAAGCAGAGTGTATAACTCGTACATAAAACCCATTTTACCCTCGAAGTGCTTATCCATCCTCGCCTACGGCTCGGGTGGATATATACGTCTCGGGTAAAATGGTATGTTTTATGCACTTGTTGTACAATCTACTATTTGAATACTCAAAGATAATATTAGTAGGATAGTAGAATATTTAATATTATAGTAGGATATACAGGGTTAATTTTTGAACACCTTCCATATTTTTAAGCTTGTCTACTATCTTCTAGAAGCATGGAAAAAGTTTTTTTGAATTCCTATAATAAATCGATCGCGTGATCAGTCTGATTTGTATAAACATTTTATGCCATACTAGCGGCCGCCCGCGGTTTCACCCGCGTGGTTCTCGTTCCCGTGGGAATATCGGAATAAAAAGTAGCCTAAGTTACTCCTTATTACATCAGCTACCAGCCAGTGAAAGTCCCGTCAAAATCGGTCCAGCCGTTTCAGAGATTAGCCGGAACAAACAGACAGACAGACGGACAGACTGACAGACAGACAGACAAAAATTGTAAAACTTGTCATTTTGGTATATGTACCGTATATTAATCATATGCATGTAGTAAAAGGCGGTTATTTTAATGTTACAAACAGACACTCCAATTTTATTTATTTGTATATTATGTATATATATATGTATAGAAGATTTCGACCCATGTTTCTAGGAGAAAGTTGTTCACTTATTCTGAGACGAGCTTAAAAATTTGGATGGTGTTCAAAAATTAACCTTGTATAATATTATAGTAGGACTAGAGGCCGCCCGCGGTTTCACCCGCGTGGTTCCCGTTCCCGTGGGAATATCAAGATAAATAGTACCCTATGTGTTATTCCAGGCTATAATCTATCTCTGTTACAAATTTCACCCAGATCCTTTCAGTCGTTTTTGCGTGAAAGAGTACCTAACAAACATCCATACTCACAAACTTTCGCATTTTTAATAAAATACACAACGTTATCCCAAGGCAATGTGATATTTTTCCAGGATAAGAAGTAGCCTAAGTTACTCCTTAGTACATCAGCTACTTGCCAATTTTATTAATAAAATGTGAACTAATAAAGTAATAGAATTTAAATAAATATAACATTATTATTGAAATATGTTTTAAACGTATGATGTTACAGTATACAATACTAATCACCACAGACCACATAAAACACGCGCACCGCTTGCCCTGCCCGCACCACCCGCGCCGGCCGCTGGCGTCGTGGACGAGGCCTTAAAACGAAATTATATTACCTAGTTGACCTATAGATTAAATTTAATAAAAATAATAAATAAATAATTTTACAATCCCGGGATCCCGGGCCCGGGGGTACCTATGTCCATATTATTGATAATATTTGAGGTCATTCACGCCAAATTGCACTACCTATTCCGACCACTGATAATATTAGTAGGATAGTATGGATTCTTTATTTGAATTAAAAAACTGATGAGCGTAGATATTTACTACCTAAACATATACCCGTACTACGATTGATAACAAATTGTGATTTGTGTGTGATACTCGACAAACTACAGACGTTGAAAGTATGGCTGTCGATTAATATTTCTTTGTCTAGAAATGGAAAGTTTTAAAAGTAAGAAAGATCTGGCATTGACAGATGTCATTCACGTCACGTCATCTGACTGAATGCCAAGTGGACGAAGGAAGGACAGCAAAAAGTCGAAAATAGTACATTTTGTAGGTTCGTGGATCGTGGTTTGTAAGATTTCCATCGGACGGACGGACTTTATGTTGTTATCGAGTCTATAATGTAAACGAAATGAGGAATAGAAGAGTGAGTGTCGGGGGGTGAACGAAATGTCGATAGAATACGTACCGGTGAGCGAGGGCGAGCAGGACGAGCCCATCGAGTTGCCTACGGAGGAGGATGGCACGCTGTTGTTGAGCACAGTCGCTGCCCAGTTTGCCGGGGCCAGCGGGCTCAAGTATCGCGCGGGCGGGCGGCTGCGGGGCGTCCGTCAGACCGACGAGCGCCTGTCGCCGCCGGCCGAGGGCTGGGCCGCACACCGCTACTGGTGCGCCTTTCCGCGCGCGGAGCCCTCCCTGTCGCCGCGCCCGCGCTGCTCGGACCTCATAGTGCTCGGCCTGCCCTGGAAAACGGGAGAGGAGGCCGTGCGAGAGTACTTCGCGACGTTCGGAGAACTGCTCATGGTGCAAGTTAAGCGCGATGCTAAGACGGGCCTTTCCAAAGGTTTTGGATTTATCAAATTCGCGGAATATGAGGCTCAAGTTCGTGCGCTCGGCCGGCGGCACATGATCGACGGACGTTGGTGTGACGTGCGAATTCCTAACGGGAAAGACGGAGGAGCCACAGCCCACCGCAAGGTGTTCGTCGGACGTTGCACCGAGAGCCTCACCGCCGACGACCTTCGTGAATACTTCGGTGCTTTCGGGCAGGTGACAGACGTGTTTGTGCCGCGGCCGTTCCGCGCGTTCAGCTTTGTGACGTTCCTGGACCCGGAGGTGGCGCAGTCGCTGTGCGGACAGGACCACATCATCAAGGGCGTGTCGGTGAACATCTCGACAGCGTCGCCCAAGCGCTCGGGCGGCGCGCGTGGCAGCGGCTCGCAGCTGCTGGGCTGGGGGCTGGTGGAGGGCGGGCGCGTGTTCAACTGGGCGGGCGACTGGCCGGGGCACGCGCCCGCTCCGCCTGCCCTCGAAACCAAGTCCTACCTCAAGTATGAGTGACCTGCCATGTACATATTAATATAATAGACCATTATTGGATACCCCCTTGTTGATTGCTGTCAAATTTTATATAAAACTAAATGTACATAATTTAATATAGTATGAAGTTATCTATGGCATATTTTGACTTTAGTATTTATTGTCTAAAGCAAACCTTCCCCGTTTTCTTTTTATAATGCATTAATTTGTTATCAGCATTTTTCTCTTCTGTAGCATCATACACTGATTGGTTTCATTCAGCAGTTTTTTTTTAATGTATAATGGGCTTGCTCTTGGCTTCACACTGAACCTTAGGATTAAGAAGATGAAACCTGTATAGTGCTGCTGGTGTTACTATAGTAGACACCAATACTTGGGACAGTCGCGGACTCATGGGCATATAACATTCTATGGCCTCTGCATCTTGGCGTCTGCATCTATAAAATAATGATTAGGATATAATTATTATAATAAGATAAGATCAGAATTAGTAGTGACCTGTTCTTTTGCCCTACTGCTCATCAAGGAGCAGTACATCTTACTGATTTTACTTCTCCATTTATTTTTATATGATATTTGAGAGTTGGTAGTAGGTACTATAGGTAGAAAAATGCAAAAATATTGTTCATAATAGTTTTATTGTGTTCAAGTTCATGTTACACATCTTATTAATTACTTACCAACATTTACTTTCAGATAAGTATTTCAGAGAAATCAATATTATCAAAATATGAAACTTTCCATCAAAACAAAACACACAATTGATTAATGTTATACAATATCTTAACTCATTTTGCTTAATAGGACAAATGTAGCTTAAAAATTCTTTGTTCAAGAGTGTTGTAATCACATCAGCAAACAAAATTCATCAGATGTAAGTAAGTATAATTTGTTATTTTATCAAAGTGCTTCATTCCAATGAAAAGTATGTGAGGAAATCTAAGAAGTGATAATGACTTGTTTATATATTTAACTTACAAATGATTAAGTTTTATCGCCAGCTTCAAACTCAATAGAGAGCAATATGTTACCAAAATATTTGTGTAAGAACTGAATTCCCAATGTTCCCCTGATACAGAATCCAATATAATGACACCAGATAATATATGCTGTGGTGGTTAGGAAATACTTATGAAAATTTATTTATACATTTAACATCATTTTCATATTATTTCTACATGCCACAGTATAGGAATACTGATCATAAAACTTTAATAACGAATGGGACACACCCAATATATTCAAGTATTAGTACATATATAGATCTAGTTACAATCTTTTAGAATGTTTTAGATTTAACTAAATGTATGCTTATTTCCAGGAGTCCCCTCTAACACTGTCCCCTGGGTTGACAATTGTGAATTATCTTCCCAGTCGTCACAGGGGTAATAAAACTTTCCCAACTGTTCCCTTCAAATTCGTGTCTGAGGGGACAACTGGTACTTTCTTTTCCTAATTGTCAGCTGTGAAACCTAATGCTGAGGCAGTGACAAATTGCTGCAAAAATTGTCCAGTCCAGTTGTCCCCTATCAGTGTGGAGTATATCTACCCTCTTTCTCTCTTTCATAAAACTTTTGTTTATGATTAATGTACCCATTAGCTTTTGTCCGCGACTTCGTTTCCTTTATGCTGGGGCTTCACCTGCGTGACGCCTAATGGCGTTAATAACGGCATGCGCGTCTTAGCGCGCTTATTGTATGAAATTAGTGCGCTAAGACCCGGCTACACCTGCGAATTATATCAAATAGCGCGCTAATTAATGGCATTAGTCGCAGGTGAAGCCCGGGCATTAGAACTGAGACGGCCAGATCTAAAGGGACTTTGGTTACAGAGCTGGTTCTCTATATTGTTAAGATATTAATTACCACAGTCTAAATATTCATAGAGTCGGTTATCGGAAGCGTCTAGACTAGACAGAGCAATCGTGTAATAATTCATTACAAATTATTAGCAAAATGGATCCTAATTCAATTGGTTCGACTGTACATAAATCATAAACAAAAGTTTTTTGAAAGAGGAAGAGGAAGATATTCTTCACATTGCTTGGATTTTCTTGAAGAACCTTGGGATTTTCGTAATTTTTACCCTCATTAAATCCTCATTAAATGAGGGGGTGACATGACAAATTTTGTCATGGGTGACAATTAGGAAGAAAAATACCAGTTGTCCCCTCTGGCACGAACTTGAAGGGAACACTTGGCGAAATTTCTTCTCAGTTGTCACGAGGGTGACGAATGGTTAGAAAATCCCCAGTTGTCACCCAGGGACAATGTTAAAGGGGACTCCTGGGAATAAAGGAATGTTTGTGATGCTGTTGATGTGCCCTGCGTACAGTAGGTGTCACATCACAACACTTATTACACTGTCGTAGTATAAAAAAACAAAACCAATGTGCGAATAGCGCGCGCGCACCACTCGTGCCCGACCATACTTTGCCCCAATTACGGGTTACCACATACACTCGACAAAATATTGAAAAGTTCAAGTTTTCAACATTTACCCGACCCAGAATCGAACCCGAAATCTCAGATACTGAGAGAACCGGTGCGTACACCACTCGACCACGGAGGTCATTAGTCTGTCAAGTCTCGGAAGAGGGCGGCTACCGGCTAAAAAATATGGGTATGGGTATGGGCTTCATCTGTCATTTTGAATTCCTTAATTTGGTAGATTTTCGCTGCTCGTTCTGTTGAACATTGCTAGCTACCTATCGTTATACCCGACGGACGTCACAAAACAAAGAACTGGTAGTGGCTATTTTTTTAATAAAATGACTTAAAGTTCCAAAAAACGTATGAAGTTTATATCCATAAAATTACGCGGTAGGTAGCCCCCGAGGTCGGCTGCGCCAGTAAAGCCCCCAGTACAGGATGGCCGATCATGTTGGCCGACCATGATGGGCCATCGTGTACAGGACCGGTTTGCGTCGCTCGCAGACGGCAATCACACGCAAACCACCCCTGTACACGATGGCCCATCATGGTCGGCCAACATGATCGGCCATCCTGTACTGGGGGCTTTAAAGCTGCTTTTAAAGTTTTACCTACATCGAACGCATTGGGCATTGTCTCGAGCATCTTAACACAAACGATTTGAAATATAAAAATAAATCATAATGTAGGTAATGTACCTACCTCAAAATCTATATATACAAATCACTGATTGTTCTGCTCTCGAAGCCGGTCTATGTGGATAGACAGTCTACACTGACTCTTCCTGTGAAATGTATTTTAAGCATAAAGGGTAGAAGTGCCTTTATTATGATTGAGTTATTCCACCATTATAGCCGCAATTCACAAGATTGTAAACGCTGAGGAGGCGAACACCAGCGACGTGGTGCACTGCACAGCGGTCCCTCATCGCAGGTACTTGGCTGCCCAGTCAACCCGGGTCGCGCCGCTGCCTACTGTAGTCGCTTCTACAACAACAATTTATAAAAAAATAAAAGCGCCTTAAAAACGCCACCAAAAAGTAAGAAACGCGAGATAATCGCGGACAAACATTCACATTCATAGATGATACACTTATGGTACAGGTCAAACTGAGAACCTCCTTATTTTTGAAGTCGGTCAAAAACAACAAACAAGTTTCACGCTCGACTTCAAAGTAAGTACCTACTTACGTTATTAGGTGTGAATTCAATATTAGAGGTTTCTCACTTTTTGGTGACCTTTTTTTGTAACGCGCTTTTTAATATATTTTTTATTTCACTCTTTTTAGTGCATCATGCAGGCAATTTTCGTGTTTCATGGGAAATAGGTAGGTATGTTAGGATGTAGGCCTACTACACATATAAACCGCATCAATCAAATTACTTGTCTGATGAAAACCGCACAAACATACATACAAAGTCAAACGAGAAGCTCCTTTTTTTGAAATCGCTTAACAATCTGTGAAGCATTGGGCCTGAGACCCCCGCCGGCGCCGATGCCAACTAAATGCTGCCTTATTTCTATAGAAATAAGTCTATTCTCCACTGCCAGTCGGCACCCGCTATGCTTCAGAGATACACTTAACTTAAGGATTAATCCTAGCATGTACCTATGTGCATTGGTGAAATTAAGGGATAGGATAAACCTGGTGGATGGTATACCATGCAGTTTGTTCCTATTGACTTTCAATACCTTGATGAAATCGAAGCGGCATCGGGTGAAAGAGAGAAGCATCGATGCGCGTGCCGGCGACGTACCGCGAAGTGCCGAGGTAGGCGGCGGCGGCGGCGGGCGGCGCCGGCGCGGGCGCGGCGCGCGGCCGGCCGGCCGCCTGCAGCGCGCCCAGCACGCTGCGCCCGCGCCGCGCCCCGCACGCCCCGCCCGCGCCGCCGCCCGTCACCTGCCGCGCCGCCTCCCCGTCCGCCTCGTGCACCACCTCTCCTCTGCAGCGATACAGTTTCATACATGATACATTTTCTTTTATCATTGTCACTCGCGGCCGCAAATGGAATTGGCTTATTATTATTTTCCATGATAATGTAATGCGATCTCAACGCAAATGACTTAATTTTTTTTTTTTGCAAAATCTGTGTTTTTTTATTTTTTGTCATACAAAAAGTTGTTGGGCGTTTCATCATCTGCCATGAAAAAAATAATCAGCATGATACGCTTACTTCGGTGGACTTCGGATGTCATGTCCGTCCATGCCGTGTATTTTTAATTTTGTGACCACTGTGCACCGGCCGGCTTTGAACGCTTTCGGCTTATGCACGAAAATCGTCATGCTATCTACTTTGGAACTCCATAATGTCGTACCTACGTACCCCGCTGAGCGGTTTCGCGACTCTGCGCCTAGTGGCAGAGTCGCAAAAAAATACCGGCTATAAAATATGGGTATGGATCCATATCGGTATATTTTATCTTTATATGAGCTTCAAATGTCAAATGAAGCCCATGCTTCATTTGACATTTGAAGCTCATATAAAGATAAAATATGGGCTTCAAATGTCAAATATAGCCCATGTCCAATAGGGTATTTTACTGTTGTTGAAATGTAGATATTTAATGATGACGTTAAAAAATATTGCAATTAAGAATACCAAATGTGAAAAAATAATTTGAATCTGTTTTATAATAAAAGAATTATAGTCTGTTTGATTTTGACTATAGCTGTCTCTTTCTAAAACGAAATCTTCTATGGCGTGACTATGACGCTACTAACTCACTGACGTCACAAAGATAGCGTCCTGTCCTTGTCTAATGATAATGTTTGAAGTCCTATATCTTTGAAAATATTCAAGATAATTCAAAATAAAAACTTGTTTTGTGTAGCTAATATTTTGAAAAACATTTTAAAGAAATAAGTATCAGTAAAATACCGTATTGTCCATGTTCATATTTTCTTGCGGTACCACAGGGCCTGTTGCCCCCTAGGCATGTTTTCTATACTAATCAATGTATTTGCACTTTTGTACAGAATAGCGTGTAGAGTGCTCGTCAGATAAGTCTGCGCGCGGTAAAAATCGAATACTAATCTTTTCTATAACATTAGAACAAAAAATGCACTGTAACTAGCGCCAAAAACGCGCCAGGCTCGGGCAGGGTTATCTGACACACACTATAATTGAAACCGTGCAAAGAAGCTCATTGGAGCAACACCATAGCACAGAATAATATGACCATAGCTAAAGCTGAATTTCAGTCATCGCCGTAGACTTGCTGAGGGGCTACCGCGTAACTTTATGGATATGAACTTATACCCGACGTCACAAAACAAGAAACTGATAGCGGCTATTTTCTTTATAAAGTTGACTTAAAGTTCCCAAAAACGTATGATGTTCATATCCATAAAGTTACGCGGCAGCCCCCCTGCGCTGCGACCCCCGTGTTACGCGACGAAGCGCGGAGCAATGGGTCAACCGCCTGTATTGTTATTTGCCCCAAAGTAGGCTCACAATGTGAAGATAATAAGTGGATAAATGAGTTTACCCCAAAATATCAGCAAATCGATCTCGATGCTGTGCCGGAGCGATTATAAGGGGTATCGCCGGCGCCGGCGCGTGGCTCACTGCCGGCGGCGGCAGGCTGACGTGCGGTGGTGGTGCATTTTCTATTTCGACTCGGGATCCACTCCTGCCGAATGCAATATTTTTAAAAACATTGTAGCTTCCACTATTGATAAATTAATTGCTTGATAAGGTACAGTACAATACAACTAAGAATAAGTATACCTCCGCGCCCTGGACGCGGGTGGAGGCAGCACAAGAGCGGCACCGACAGCGAAATAAGGAAACCTGAAACGAAACACAATAATAATAATTTCAGTAGTGATACCGTACGGTATCGGTATCAACTAGAAAATACTATTATCTATATCTATACTAATATTATAAAGAGGAATGATTTGATTGTTTGTTTGTTTGCATTGAATAGGCTCCGGAACTACTGTGCCGATTTAAAAAATTCTTTGACCATGAGAAATCTACATTCTTCCCGAGTGACATAGGCTATATGTTATCCCGATATTCCCACGGGAACGGGTACCACGTGAAACCGCGAGGATCCGCTAGTTGTAACAAAATTGTAGTGCATACCGGAGCGCCTGTGGAGCGGTAGGGCGGTCTCTGGGCGGGTACCGCAGCAGCGCGGCCAACAGCGCCAGCGCGGGCGGGGAGGCCGTGGGCACCACGCGCGCCAGCGGCACGCCCGCGCTGGCCGGGAAGCGGAACCGCAGCGCCTCCGCCAGCGTGTAGCCCTCTGGCCACTCGTCGCGCGGGGGCGTGCCCAGCACCGCGCACACCTTGTGCAGCTGGTCGATCTCCGAGTTGCCCGGGAACAGCGGGCGGCACGTGTACAGCTCGGCGGCGATGCAGCCCAGCGCCCACAGGTCGATGGGCGCGCCGTACCGCGTGTCGTGCAGCAGCACCTCGGGCGCGCGGTACCAGCGCGTCGACACGTAGTCCGTGTACGGCGGACGAGAGCGCACCTCGCGCGCCAGCCCCAGGTCCGCGATCTTCACGAGCTCCGGTCCGGCGCACAGCAGGTTTTCCGGTTTGAGGTCGCGATGGAAAAACCCGTGCCTGTGCATATGCGCCAGGCCCTGCAGAACTTGGTACAGGATATTCCGCAAAACGGGCTCCGGGAACGGTCGTTCCGCATCGCGGATCAGTTGGTACAGATTTCCTCGCATATACTCGAAAACGAAATATAAAGTATCGTTTTCACGGATGACCTCCCGAAGTTTCACTATGTTGGCGTGGTTTAATTTTTTTAGTGACTTCACCTCTCGTAGATTCATAGCCTCGTCCCAGGAGTAGTACTTCCGCTTCATGCGCTTGATGGCCACCTTCTCGCCGGTGTCGCGGCGCTGCGCCAGCGCCACGGACCCGTACGTGCCGTCGCCCAGCTGTTGCAGCACCACGTAGCGGTTCATGGCGCGAGCGGCGCCTCCGCCTCCCTCTCTACGCTCCGTCTCAATCAACTCAACACTTATTTAAGGAATTAAAGTCATGCCTGAACTCCTTGTTAATATTGTTTCTCACTTTGATTCTCCACATGGATATCACTCGTTCACAAATTACCTACTTTGTACTAAAGTAAATGTAAAGTATTTCTTCATTTGGCAAACCTTTTACGTAACTTTCCCTCTTTATTTGTAATAAAAAACTTGAAATTTATTTTTGATACAAATTACATCAAAACAATCCTTTATTCCCCTTGATGTATGCAATTAAGTTGCCATGGTTACCACAGTAATGATTAAACCTTGCGCCTTGTTCCGATAATCCCTGAAAGCGACACTTAAAATTAAATAATTTATAGCGCAAGCAGCGGTGACTTAATAAAAGTAGGCTAAAGACATGCTAAACATCAAATTTATTTAATTTTTAGTTTAAAATATGCTGTCGACTTTACAATTTAATGAATTACATTAAAGCGCGGCCCGGCCAGCGATTAAAATTTTAGATACATTTTACACATTTTGTATGAAGTATGAACTGCTTCATACAAACAAAATGTATGTAAGTTACATTGTGATGTTTCAACTCTAGCTACTCCGAGCCCACCTACTCGATCGGTGTCCAACTGCAAGTTTTAGAGCTTATAGTGCTCTTGCTACAAACATCCTTTAACCTTTAAACCTTTACCAAATGTTTGGATTGTGGAGTTTCACGTGAGAATACCCCTGAGAGGAGCGCTGCAGTCGCCTATAAAAGAAAGAAATGTGCTCTATTGCTTTATACATAAGCAACCACATTTAAGTTCCGTAATATTCCGTGGGATTTCTTAAGTCTCCCAGTCTCGCGCCTTACGCACTAGGGAGCGGTCGTTGAGATTAGAGCGTGGTGACATCTTTCAAAATGTCCTCAACAGTGAAGTGTGTTCAAGTGTGTTACTTGTAACATTGTAATTAATGAAGTGCTTTCCTTCATTTGTAACAAAATTGATATGAGGAAAGTATTAGTCGTGTCTGTGTTACTGCGTTCCCCGCGAGTGATATTGTGACTGCGAAGCAGCTTCTTTACGAGTCATTATCGAAGCCAATGAAGACCCGAAAACGTGATGGGAAGACGTTACGTGATATTGACGATATTATCTGTACGCTGAAGGAAGCTGATCCTGATGTTCTACCGATTTTTGTTGCGCGAGAGCTGCAAAAGTTGCCGCCGGTTCTTTTCGATCACGTCGATGTAACACAAATTCTTAAAGATCTGCTGAAAATGCTGCTAATAAAATCTCTCAATGCTATGTGAGTAATGAACAGTTAGATTTATTGAAACATGATTTGGAAAACCTCAAGAAGGCGTCAATTGTGAATAATTTTTCACGAAACATAAACCCCAAGAGAGGCGCCTGTCTATTAGACAGTTTCGAATACAACAGTGGTCCTATGGGGTTGCATATAATTGAAAACGAAAAAGATTTACATGTAAGTCATTGCTCATCATCTCCAAAGTCAAAAAACCGTTGCCAACATGAGTTGACCGGAGAGGGTAGAAATGAAACTATTCCGGCGGCGGTCGTACAGCTGCATAACGGAGAATCGCTGGTGAACGGCATTAAATCAGCTGAGAGCGGATCGGGCGAAGTGATAAACAACTCGGAATCAGCGAGCGGCCGGGTGATTCACGCATCAATACCTGCGCCTGCGCCTGCATTACCGACGACGGCCGGGCCGTGCTACAATGACCACAAACCATTATCCAATAAAAAATCTTATGCGCAAATTTTGCAACAAGGTGAATGGAAGCCACAACAGATAAATGAGTCTTGGATACTGCAACAAAAGAAAAGATTGAAAAATAGATTTATTGGTAATAAGGGAAAAGCAGTTGTTGAATCAAATATCAACTTCAAAGCGGCAGATCTAAAAATTCCGTTGTATATTTACAATATAGCGAAAGATGTAACGGAAGCGGACATTCTGAGTTACATAAAGAATAAAACAGAAGTACCTTTTGAGTTGGAAAAAATGAATATGAAGACGACAAGAGAATACGATGCTTACAAAGTCTTTGTTCCGAAAAGCAAAATGACAGTGTTTTTGAATGATGAATTTTGGCCTGAAGGAGTTTCTTTTAGAAGCTTCGTAGATTTCAAAAGAAGATATAGGAGTGATATAGTGTCAAATTTTATATCTGAAGCACATTAATGGCAGCTGCAATTACTAAATTGATTAGTTTTAACTGTAAGAATTTACACCGATCGATGGACTGCTTGAGGTATCTCTGCCGGACTGCCGATATTATTGCCTTACAGGAAACGTGGCTCTTACCATACGATTTACCATCTCTGGGCACTATCGACGATGACTTCGCTTTTACTGGAAAATCGGCGGTGGATACTTCCAACGGTATTCTCAGGGGGAGACCGTTTGGTGGAGTGGCACTATTGTGGAGGAAGTCTACGTTCCCGTGCGTCTCGGTAGTGGAATGTCATAGTGTGCGGTTGTCGGCAATTAAGATTATTCTCGACAGTAGTAAAGCGGTGTTAGTGATCACTGTGTACATGCCTACTGATTCAGCTGTAAATCTCACGGATTTTACAGAGTGTATGAGTGAAATAAGTGCGTTAGTTGAAACGAATAACGTCGAGTCCGTATTCGTCCTCGGGGACTTCAATGCACATCCTGGTGAGCTATTTTCACATGAACTTTTAAACTTTTGTTCTGAACAGTCGTGGTCGTGTGTTGACATGGAAATTCTTCCGAGTGATATGTATACTTTTGTGAGCGAGGCACACGGATCCCGCCGATGGCTCGACCATTGTTTAGTAACTAGCGCCACGCGGCAGACGGTTGTCAATGCGTCAGTTTTATACAATAATGTTTATTGGTCAGACCATTATCCCTTGCTAATTGAGACTAATATATACAAAGTCCAGGCAAAACTTGTAGAAACAACACTACCGTATAGTAAAATTAAGTGGGGTGAAAGGGATACTGACCAAATACAAAGATATAGTGATGCATGTAATAGTAGGTTACGTCTAATTGACTTTCCCGCGGATTTTTGTGAATGTGCTGACAAAATATGCTCGAATGCCAACCATAAAATAAAAATATCAACTTTGTACAAGGACATTATTTGCATCCTTAAAGAATGTTCAGAGTGTAGCTATAATGAAAAGTTAATTCATCATGTCAGCCGAACGACGCCCACTGCTGGGCATAGGCCTCCCCCAAGGATCTCCACAACGATCGGTCCTGCGCTGCCCGCATCCAGCGGCTTCCCGCGACCTTGACCAGATCGTCGGTCCACCTTGTAGGGGGCCTGCCCACGGAACGTCGTCCGGCACGCGGTCGCCATTCAAGAACCTTTCCGCCCCAACGGCCATCGGTTCTCCGCGCTATGTGTCCCGCCCACTGCCACTTCAATGATGCAATCCTTCGAGCGATGTCGGTTGTTTTAGTTCTCCTGCGGATTTCATCATTTCTGATTCGATCGAGCAGGGAAATACCAAGCATCGCTCTCTCCATTGCTCGCTGGGTGACTTTGAGCCTTCTTATGAGACCCATAGTAAAAGACCACGTCTCACTTCCATAGGTCATTACTGGCAACACACACTGGTCAAAGACTTTCGTCTTGAGACATTGAGGTATTTCGGACGCGAATATATGTCGGAGCTTCCCAAACGCTGCCCATCCGAGCTGGATTCGACGAGAGATCTCTTTCTCAAAGTTGGACTTACCTAACTGGACCGTCTGTCCTAGGTAAACATAGTGGTCAACAACTTCGAGTGTAATGTTCCCAACATTAACTGGAGCGGGTGCAACATGGGCATTGGACATGATTTTCGTCTTGTCCATGTTCATCTTAAGACCCACTCTTTGATCTTCGAGCATTGTGTTCAGGTCTTCCAAGGTCTCAGCCATAAGAACTACATCATCGGCAAACCGTAGATGTGTTAGGTACTCGCCATTGATGTTGATGCCGCATCCTTTCCAGTCCAGCAGCTTAAAAATATCCTCCAACGCAGCTGTGAACAGTTTGGGAGAGATGACATCTCCCTGTCTCACACCTCGCTGTAGTTGGATAGGATTAGAGCTCTGGTTCTGTAATCGGACCGACATGGTGGCGTTTTGGTATAGGTACCTCAGCACCTCGATATACCTGTAGTCTATTTGGCACCTCTGGAGAGACTGCACCACGGCCCAGGTCTCGATCGAATCAAAGGCTTTCTCATAGTCCACGAACGCCAAGCAAAGTGGCAGGTTATACTCTTCGGTCTTCTGTATAACTTGCCGCAGCGTATGAATGTGGTCTATGGTACTGTAGCCTTTCCGGAACCCGGCTTGTTCGGGAGGTTGGAAGTCGTCGAACCTGCGAGCGAGACGATTCGTAATGACTCTCGAAAACAACTTATAGATATGGCTCAGAAGCGAGATGGGTCTATAATTCTTCAAGAGAGTTTTATCACCCTTCTTGAAAAACAGCATCACATCGCTTCTGCCCCATGCCTTTGGCGTTTTGCCCTCGAGGATGACAGAGTTGAAGAGCTTCTGGAGGACCTTAAGTATCGGCTTACCGCCCGCTCTTAGAAGTTCTGTTGTGATTCCGTCATCACCCGCCGCCTTGTTGTTTTTGAGCTGCTTGAGAGCCATTCTAATCTCGTACAGGCTGACGTCCGGGATATCTTCGGTATAGTGTCGGGTAAGCTTGGCTCTAGGGTCTTTAGCCTTGCTTTCAACAGGTGTTTGCGTGGAATATAGCTGTCCATAGAAACTCTCAATCTCCCTCAGGATTTCAGGTGTTGACGAAACGATGCTACCTTCCCCAGTTTTCAGCCTCGTCAATTGACTTTGCCCGATAGACAGATCTCTCGCGAACACTTTGGAGCCTTTGTTCCGCTCAATGGCTTCTTTAATACGCTCGGTATTAAATTGGCGAAGGTCGCGCGTCAAGGACTTAGATATCTGTCTATTGAGCTGCCGATAACGATGGGCATCCGCTGAGTTCTGCAGCTTCATTTCGTGTCTCTGATCCATGAGTAGGAGAGTCTGACTGGAGAGTTTCTTCAATTTGGGACGGTGGGTTTTATAGTACTTAGACCCTACCGTGCGGACACTGTCCGCACGGTAGGGTCTAAAAGTTAATTAGGAGACATAAATATGTAACTGGTTGGAATAAACACGTGAGCGTCGCTCATGGGGAGGCGCGGTTTTGGTATCAGTCTTGGTTACATTACGGTAAACCCAACTACGGTTTTATTTATCATAAGATGTGTGACTCAAAAAAATACTTTAAAGCCAAATTAAAATACTGCCAAAAGAATGCAAATCAAATTAAAATGGATATTATGGCTCAGAATCATACTGACAAAAATTTTTGTAAATTTTGGAAAAACACCAATAAACTGAACCCTAAGCCGAGTCTTCCTGCGAGCGTGGCTGGTATGTACGAACCAACCGATATAGCAAATGCCTTCCGGAAGCACTTCAAAGTGGACTCTCCTCTCCTTCCGGAGTCACAGCTGCTCGATGCTGAGGGTCGTGTCGAGAACTTAAATGTCAGGTTTTCTGCGCTAGAGGTCGCCTCCACAATTAAAGGCATGGTCAGAGGCAAGTCTCCCGGTCACGATGATCTCAGCGTCGAGCATTTGAGACATGCAGGGGTGCACCTGCCGCGAGTTCTTTCTTTGTTTTTTAATTTGTGTATGAGCCACTGTTACCTGCCGGAAGAAATGTTGTATACTGTTGTTGTGCCTATAATAAAAAATAAAACAGGGGATCCCTCTGACTTGTCCAATTACAGGCCTATATCTTTAGCTACGGTTATAGCTAAGGTGCTGGACAGTCTGCTTGATCGAAGATTAGGTGAGCATATTATTAGTCATGACGCGCAGTTTGGTTTTAAGCCCGGTCTGTCTACAGAGAGTGCCATCTTCTGTCTCAAGCAGACTGTACAGTATTACACAGCTAGAAAAACCCCGGTGTATGCTTGTTTTTTGGACTTGTCAAAGGCATTCGATTTAGTGTCATACAATTTATTATGGGAAAAGCTGCGTTGTGACACAAGTGTGCCCCCTGAAATAATATCAATATTTAAGTATTGGTATGGCAATCAGAAGAACCATGTGAAGTGGGCTGGTTCGCAGTCTGACGTTTATGGGTTGCAATGCGGGGTGAGACAGGGGGGATTGAGCTCGCCCAAGCTGTTTAACTTATACATGAACAAGCTGATCGAGGAGCTCAGCAGTACCTATATAGGATGCCATGTTAGTGGCGTGTGCATTAATAACATTAGCTACGCAGATGATATGGTGCTGCTGAGCCCATCGATCGGTGCATTAAGAAGGTTACTTCACATTTGTGAAAAATATGCAGAGGCTCATGGGCTCCGATACAACTCTCTTAAAAGTGAGTTTATGGTGTTTCGTGCTGGTGCGGCCGGGAGTCAGCGGAGCATACCCTCTGTTACTCTCGGGGGCACTACACTGAAAAAAGTCCACCAGATCCAGTATCTAGGCCACTGGGTCACTGACGACTTGTCAGACTCCATGGATGTGGAGAGGGAGCGTAGGGCATTGTGTGTTCGCTGTAATATGTTGGCTCGCAGATTTGCACGCTGTAGTAAACAAGTCAAATTGACGCTTTTCAAAGCTTACTGTCAGTCATTCTACACGTGCGGTTTGTGGGTTAACTTTACGCAGCGGACCTATAGTGCACTACGCGTCCAATACAATAATGCGTTCAGGATGCTGTTCGGCCTGCCGCGTCACTGCAGTGCGTCATTAATGTTTGCTGAGGCGCGCACTAATTGTTTTTACACCATCATTAGAAAACGCTGCGCTTCGCTGTGGGCGCGCGCACGCGACAGCTCGAACAGCATTCTGAGCGCTCTGGCTGATCGATGGGACTCCCCACTGCTGCGCCGGTGGCTGCAGCTACATGCCCCTGTCACGCGCTATAATTACCTATAGCTAAGGAGCCGCATTGAAAGCCACAATTTGTTTTTATCAGTACATTGTTTGTTACTAACACTATTATAAGTTTGTCATGTTACTAACACTTATGGATTGTAAAATCTGAGAATAAATGATTAATTAATTAATTAAGGTAATTAACACTCGCGCGAGGTATGAGTACGAGAGACGAGGCGCGGAGCGTCTGTTCTCCCTCTCGCGATTACTTAGAATCAGTGTCAGATAACTCTGTTGGATTCGGGGGCCCCTTCCAGCTGGGAGCCCGTGGCATTTTGCCGCCTCGCCACCCTGTATTTACGCCACCAGCCGGTTCTAATAGAGTTGCATAATATATATCATATTTGGTATAATATATATTATATCAAATCGTCATTTAAATGAGGCTGGAAGCAAAACCGGAAGAAATGCGGAAGTAGGCGGACAGATGCGCGTTTAATTGCGAAGATGGCGGCGATCGATGAGAGGCTAAACAAGCTGTATAACAACAGCCATAATACTTTTAAATGGCTTTCCAACATTTTGCTAGCGCCATCTCTTGAGAGTTAGAAAAAGTCTGGGCTGGGCTGAAAACTGCCCATTGATGTTTTAATCTGTCGAAAAATTGACAGTGACAGGTGTTTTGTTTTGACATATGTCAGGATTTTCTTTGTTGCTTTTTCGGTTCGTTCGTATCGTGGGAATTATTTTCTTTGGTCGGTCCGGTCGTTTTGTCTTGGCTATTTGTTATTATTTCATTCAATCAGCTTAGTTAAAAGTGTTGAGAACTATAAGAAAGAAGTAATTGGATATGTATTTTAGCAATGAGTGCTGTGTTAACTAGAAGTAGAGTAAGCCCTGAGCAGTTAGATTTGTTGTTGACTTTTATGGAAGATCATGCCGATTTCGCAGCGGGCAAACAATCAATTTACTCAAGGTTTAGTTCCAGCAAGTTGTGGCGGCTGCTTGCCGAGAGGCTTAACGCTGCGGCGGCCGACAGCGGCGGCGCCCGCAAGTCCCCTGACAAGTGGTGCCGAGTGAGTTGTCCTTGTGCCCCTAGTGTTTTTTTCCGGACAGTAGCAGCCGACTGACCACTACTAGCGACAAACAGTAGATGCTTACCCTTACAAAAGGTTGTGGTCTCTGCTAAATCATTATCTCCAATTGCATAGTACAATTAAAGTGCTATAAAATAGTCAATGCTTTAGATCTAGATACGGTAGGTAGCTTGTCAACCCCAGTTCAGGTTTCAAGCTAACAGAACTGGTGATCAGCACCATGTGTAATATTACACAAACCATTTGGAGCCACTTTTGACCACATAACTCAAAAACTGTTATGCATAAACATGTCAAACTTGGCTTATATATTGAGACTTGCGAAGTTGCGAGATACATAAATGTGCTCCAAATTTCATAAACATGCCTCATACAGTTTAGATATAAAAAATCATCATTTTTATCACTGACACCTATATATCAAAAGTAACCTACTTCCAGATGACATAGAAATTTCAAATTTGGTATCCAGATAGGTAGTTGGGTGAATATATGATTACTGTTTTACATGTTTTTCTTGACAGCCCAATAAAAAAATATAGGGTTTATCAACAAAACTAGACTTTGAAATTTGATAGTTTATTTGCTTTTCAATATTGTATTGCAGTACTGGGCAGACATTAAATATAAAACACGACGGAAGTCTGCAGCGGGCGGTGCTCTGGGTGACCTGTCAAGTGTAGAAGAGCGACTGCAGAATATACTGCGCAACAGCGTCAGGGAAAGTAAGCATTTTTTTAAATTATATAAAAAAACGATTTGTTTTTTTGCTTCAGCTATATGGTCTTTATTTTTTATAAAAGCAAAGTACTATGACATAAATTATAACATTATTTACAAACAATAACAAAGTATTAACAACAATTTATTTTTGAACTAATAGTATTCATAATGACCACAAGATTACATCTTTTGGTTAAAATATAGGTTATCTTTAATTGAAATGAGAGCTACTCTTGTAAACTCCTGTAGTACTTTTAACAAGAAAATCAGAACTCCAAATGGGCAACAATATGGCCCAGTAACTTTTTCAAAAGTTAGGCAAGGGCCCTCATTCTGCATTTTGTGTAACTTTACCAATTGAATGTCAATGCTATTTGGCTTAGAATAATTACGTATTGAAAGTAAGTCTGCACACCCATATTGAAGCACCTTTTTTTTGAGCCATATCAGGCTCCAAACGGTGAGTTTTCAATGTACACTACGAAGTTGTGGAGAGTGTATTGTGTGTGTCACTGAGCGCAAGCAAGTAATCTTCATGAAAGTTTGAATTGGTTTAGTGCTTCACTTTCGACAGAGCGCTGGCTCGTATGGCGGCTATCTTTCTATACGTAATTATTCAATAATTAAGATGGTCGGTAATGGACCGTGGTGTATCTGTACGCGGTTAGGTCTCGGGCGGGGCGGCGCGGCGTCGGACGACGAGCGCAAGCCGGGCGCCGACGACGACATGTGCTCGGAGGGCTCGGGCGGCGCGCCGGCGCCCGAAGAGCTGCTGGCCGAGGCGGCCATGCGCACGGCGCTCGCCGCCGAGAAGCAGGCCGAGGCCGTCGCGCAGTGCGTGGACCTGCTGCGGGACCTAGTGCAGGTACACACGCTTGTGACGTAACGAGCTGCTGGCCGACACGCTCGCCGCTAGAAGCAGGCCGAGGCCGTCGCGCAGTGCGTGGACCTGCTGCGGGACCTGGTGCAGGTACACACGCTAGTGACGTAACGAGCTGCTGGCCGACACGCTCGCCGCTAGAAGCAGGCCGAGGCCGTCGCGCAGTGCGTGGACCTGCTGCGGGACCTGGTGCAGGTACACACGCTAGTGACGTAACGAGCTGCTGGCCGACACGCTCGCCGCTAGAAGCAGGCCGAGGCCGTCGCGCAGTGCGTGGACCTGCTGCGGGACCTGGTGCAGGTACACACGCTAGTGACGTAACGAGCTGCTGGCCGACACGCTCGCCGCTAGAAGCAGGCCGAGGCCGTCGCGCAGTGCGTGGACCTGCTGCGGGACCTGGTGCAGGTACACACGCTAGTGACGTAACGAGCTGCTGGCCGACACGCTCGCCGCTAGAAGCAGGCCGAGGCCGTCGCGCAGTGCGTGGACCTGCTGCGGGACCTGGTGCAGGTACACACGCTTGTGACGTAACGAGCTGCTGGCCGAGGCGGCCATGCGCACACTTCTTTACGCATTATTTACACACATAAAAGCTGTATGTTGTATGTTTTACTTGGAATAGTAATAAGTTACTGGGTTAACACAGTTATTTATTTTCAAATATTTTACATATTTTCAAAGATAAAGAGCATCAAACTTTAAGTGGTGAAGGTACAAGGCAAGTACCTTGTTAGACAAGGACAGCGCTTCATATGTAGGTAGGGTCATACTCCCGCCATATAAAATTTTGTTTTATAAAGAGATAGTTACGAGTCACAAGTCACAATTCAGTTGCTTTTACTTGCTCTTTATTAAACTGATTGAACTTTTTCTTTTATTTTTGTAATACTTCAATGTATATTTTTGCATGTCACTATTAAATATTGACATATCAATAACAGTGCAGTCCCCTATTATGTCGCTGGGCTGGCCATGCAAAGGAGTCTCTTTTCCGGAAGCCTGAGTAACTGTAAATGCAGCCTTCAAGAGTAGTTTCAGTGTCACTTGAACACAATCACTTTTGTTTATTATCTAATTCTACATTTTCCCACTTTTAACACACATATGTACACTTTCACACTCACGGGACTAGCTTCAATCATCGTCATCGTTACGTCTCTCATTTATTGACACCGACTTTAACCTTCTGCTTATTTACATCGTCTTTAACCAGCGTCTTCTGTTCCGCAGGTGCTCCGCGAGCGGGCGCCACTAGCGCAGGCGCCGCCGCCGCCGCCGCTACAACACCACCACCACCGTTTGTAGCCAGCCCCATCAAGCTCGCCACGTGTTCGTACGTTTGGTCGGCGCGGGCGCGCGCTCTCACCGCGCCGTGCCGTAGCACATCGCGCAGCAGCTGCGGGCGCGCGAGCAGTTGGCGCGCGCGCTCGCGGACGGGCGCGATGCACTCGACGAGCTTGTTGGCCACCACGCGCTTGTACTGCGCGGTGGTGAGCCCGTCCGCTTCCTCCACTACTTCCTCGGGCGTCATGTCGGCCGCTAGGCAGTGTAACGTCACTAGGTTGGACACGCCCGGACGCGCGACTGGGTCGTACGTCACCTGTCAAATACGACATTAGATTAGCATTGATCTCGGACCCTTAGGACCATGAAGCTCGACTTAATACTGAGGTAACTGGAGTTCTCACCCTGAATAAAAAAGTGAACACCAGCAAATTTGACATTTAGTATGTAGTGGCTGTCAGTTGTCTCATATGACCATACGTATTTTTTTAAAGTGTAGGTGAGACGGAAGACAGCCACTGTGTAATTTGTGGTCACAAAAAATTGTTCGTACTGCACTCTCCAGTTACCTCAGTATTAAGTCGAGCTTCATGCATAGGACCCTCAAGATTCGACCCTAAAGGAAAAAGTGCCGATTGGACCTCATTTAAAGTGCCCATCGACCCTCCTACCCGACCCACATTTCTGTGTGACTGTACTCGTTATTTAAACATTCTAAAAGAAATGAGAAATAAAAGACAAAATGAGGTCCAATCGTACTTGGTTTTTGAAAGAGGGTCGAACGGGTACTAACTAGTAAATGAGGGTGAATTTTGGAAGTCCAATGGGTCCAAGATCTTAGCATTACGTGTCCGGGTCTCCAGGTCTGTCTGACAGTCATGCCTGGTGGACAGAACTGCTGGTGTATGGTGGGAACAGGCTCAGATGATTGAAAATTAAGTATTATTCTGCATTGTGAAAGCAAAAGTAATTTTTATGCTTAGATTAGATAGATCAGGGAGATCCATGCGTGTATGCTTAGCTTATCGAATCTCTGTGAGCGCCTATTGTCTTTAAAATAATATGTTATAAACATTTGGCTGTTGTGTATTAGATATATCTCGAATCGTTTCTCTACTTCAAATTACCCAAAAAAATCGAGGAAGTGCCCTGAAGGGTATTTTAACTATTAATGTAAGAAATAAATAGTTTTACAATTTATCGTTTTTCATTATGATAACATTGTTTTATGCTATTTTATTTTCATGGAAAACATTGAAACACTTAAACCAATTATTGGTTTTACAATAGATATAAAATCTGACATTTATAGAATTTGGCATTATCAGAATCTGGCGTTTTTAGAATCTGTCATTTGTAGAATCTGCCGTATATAGAAATATGGCAATCATAGAATCTGGCGTTTTAAACTCGTCTGACATTTCCAGAATCTGACATTTGTCGTCTAAACGATAAAATATAATGGTAAGTCATGTATAATATTGCAACATTTAACATTGGGTATATTGTTTATGATCCTCACCTCTGGCGTGAAGTCCGTGACCGCTTTCCTGATCTTCCGTTCGATGACGTCATCCGGGTCGCTCAGCAAGATGCGCGACTTTGGATCTGTGTCTGATTTGGACATTTTCTTTGAAGGGTCACGGAGACTCAAAATTCTGTCACTGCCGTCATCTAAGGAATAGGGAGGGAACATTAATCCTACTAATTATTGTTATTATTATCCTACTATCCTACTAATATATATATATATATATATATATATATATTATAATATATAATATTATAAATGTGAAAGTTTAGATGTTTGTATGTTTGTTACTCAATCACGCTAAAATGGCTGAACGGATTTGGCTAAAATTTGGGACACAGATACTTTGAAGCCTGGAGAGGAACATAGTCTTCTTTTTATCCCGGAAAAATATCACATTCCTGCGGGATAACGTCGTGTAGTCCAGTTAATTTTCATTACTTATTTTAGTTTTCTTTTAAGTCGAGAGCCTAACCAAGTGGCTTATTTGTTGCATAATTATGACGTTCGGTTGCTCCCACGATTTTTTCCTCATTAATGGGCACAACGGGAAGCATTTTTATTACTTTTTTTCAATTCCTGTTGTCGCCATGATGAGGAGACAGGACAATAGAGGACATTGCTACGTGATTACTTTTCGTGTGAACATGGCGCCGCCAGCTGCAGTAGCTGCGCCCGGTGGCGCCCCCGGCCGGGTCGGCTCGCGGTGTACCTGGCAGCAGCGGGCGCGGCGCGGGGAAGGCGGGCCCGTAGCGGTGGCGGAAGGTGCGCGCCGGCTGCGGGTGCCGCGCCCGGTGGCGCCCCCCGGCCGGGTCGGCTCGTGGTGTACCTGGCAGCAGCGGGCGCGGCGCGGGGAAGGCGGGCCCGTAGCGGTGGCGGAAGGTGCGCGCCGGCTGCGGGTGCCGCGCCCGGTGGCGCCCCCCGGCCGGGTCGGCTCGCGGTGTACCTGGCAGCAGCGGGCGCGGCGCGGGGAAGGCGGGCCCGTAGCGGTGGCGGAAGGTGCGCGCCGGCTGCGGGTGCCGCGCCCGGTGGCGCCCCCCGGCCGGGTCGGCTCGCGGTGTACCTGGCAGCAGCGGGCGCGGCGCGGGGAAGGCGGGCCCGTAGCGGTGGCGGAAGGTGCGCGCCAGTTGCGCCGCCAGCTGCAGGTGTTGCGCCTGGTCGCGCCCCACGGTCGCGTGCGTGCCGCGGTGGATCAGCACGTCCGCCGCCTGCGAGCACCACCATCACTGTTTACTATCGTCTTATTTGTTTCTAAGATTCAGATTCGAAGAGATATATACCAAGCCAAGATAGCAGCAGCTTCTTAGCGATCTTGGTAGAGAAAATTTTACGTTGATATAATTTTGTTGCTAAATCAAACGTATGTGAACGGAACATGCGTAAAAAAATTCCCCTCACTTAACAGACGAGGATACAAAAGGGGCTAAAAAAGCTACTGCTAACCCTCATACCAATTTTTACCTACCTACATATTTTTTTATTCATGATTTTACCACGTGAAATAAGCTACAAAAAAAACCAAATACTGCATAATAAAAGAAAAAAGTGGATTTTTACCTGGAGCACGGGGTAGAGCAGCAGGCCGGCGGGCGCCTCGTCCAGCGCGTGGTGCTGCGCCTTCTCCTTGTACTGCGGCAGGTGGTGCAGGCGCGCCAGCGACGCCACGCACGCCAGCGCCCAGCACAGCTCGGCGTGCCGCGGCACCGCCGACTGCACGAACAGCGTGCAGCGCGCCGGCTCCACGCCGCTCGCCACCAGGTACGCCGCCAGCTCCAGCGTGTTGCGCTGCAGGGCGCCCGCGTCCTACCACACCAACATTACCATCGTCAGCCGTGTCACAATACTTATTGACAGGATATAGCGCGGAAAACGCAACATAAGACATTGGGCCACATAATAATTAATAGGTATTTTAATTAATCTTATCTTACTTTACTAACATTATAAATGTGATAGTTTTTATGTTTCAAGCCCAATCACGTCACGACTAAACAGATCAGTCCCCCTCCACTGAAACTGCAATGGAAAACTTGATAACAGATAAATATATACTTAAATATGTTTTTTTGTAAATACATACTTAATATACCTACATAGAAAACACCCAGACCAAGACAAATAGACATGCACATATTTCAAGCACACAAATATTTGTCTTGTTCGGGGATCAAACTCGAGACCTCTGGCACAAAAAGCAGGTATCTAACCCCTGCGCCAAATTGTAATAACTTCTGTTATTGTGTCTGTAAATAAAGGCTGTTTAATTGTATTAGTATTATCTTCAAATGCAGCAAGGGCTGGCAGATTAACATGCCTCCAGAGTCGCTGATGGGCTTGTGACACAATGTTTTTGTGGCTTAAAACCACAATCACATTCACAGGCCACTCATGCTAACGGAGGCATCACAAGCTTTTCCATCAAATACATACAACCACCTCTGTCTATTTCATGTAATATCTGCCCTAACAATCTTATTTATTGCATGAATGACAATAATAACAATTATAGCACCTGTCAAGTATAAATAAACTAGCTTTCCGCCCGCGGCTTCGCCCGCGTGAACTACACGACGTTATCCCGCGGGAATGTAATATTTTTCCGGGATAAAAAGTAGCCTATGTTCCTCTCCAGGCTACAAAGTATCTATGTTCCAAATTTCAGCCAAATCCGTTCAGCCGTTTTCGCGTGATTGAGTAACAAACATCCAAACATCCAAACATCCAAACATCCAAACATCTAAACTTTCACATTTATAATATTAGTAGGATAATAATAATAATAAATAATAATAATTTATTGATAACCAAGGAAAAATACATGTTTTGATAACTACATAAGTTATTACTATAAACATAAACATAACTTAGAGCTTATTGTATTAAACCGTAATAAAAACAAGACAATTGTAAACCTCGCACCCGAACTAGAAAACCTGTATCTCAGGTGCAGTGCTCTTTCTCTCACTATAATCAAAAGAAGGTTTAACTAGAAAGTTAAAAATATAAGTAAACTAAACTAACAAAAATATGCCAGAATCATTTTAGTGCCTTAAAATTAAAATTAATTTTATTTAGTGAACCTCTCACGGTGAGTAAAAATGAATGTGAGTGAGTGTGTGTAGAGAGGGTGAGTATATTGTTGAGTCATAAATTGACTAAATGGAATTTACAATAGAATTATATATAAGTCAAAAATGTGCCTAGCATAACAATTGTTTTTCCATTATTTATGTACTTATTTTCAAAATAATTCAGTTTCGTCATAACTAAACAATTCCAACCAGTCACAAACACAATGTTTGAGTTGATAAAAGTTTAAATTGTATATATTGTTAATTTTGTTGATTTTATTATATCTATATATATAAAATTCAAAGTCCTGACTGACTGACTGACTGACTGACTGACTGACTGACTGACTGAGATATCAACGCACAGCCCAAACCGCTGAACCTAGAGACTTAAAATTTTGCACATAGATACGTTATACAGTGTAGGCATCCACTAAGAAAGGATTTTTGGAAATTCCACCCCTAAGGGGGTGAAATAGAGGATGAAAGTTTGTATGAAAGTCCGTCAGTTTTGAAGTAAGGATCTTTAAACAATGTATTTAGGCTGGCAATTGAAAATTAAGATTTACCTGTGTCAGCGTTTTTGACAATTCCACTCCAGAAGGGGTGAAAAGGGGGATGAAATGCTGTATCTGGAAAGTCCTTCATTAAATTTATTATTTAGAATTATAATCGGAAAGTAAAATAAATAAGCAAAAAAATGTTTCGTATTATTTCGAAAATCAACCCCTTAGAGGTTAAATGGGATAAATAAACCTAAAAATCGATATGGATGTCGTTATTGAGATTTTATGAGATGACGATTGCAAAAATGGCATTTATTTTGATGTTTAACACGCTGAACATAATTCAACCCCTAAAAGGTTGCAATAGGGGTGAAATTTTGAATGAAAAATCAGGGGTAAAATACACATTTCAACTTAAAACTTTGTAGGCTTTGTTCAATATTCAAAAAAAGAAAAAATAAACCTAATGTGAAGGGTGACGTTGTCATTCAAATTACTTCAATAAAAGATGGTTTCGGTATAAGGTATTTTATTTATTTAAATTACTTTCATGGATTTTGTGTGATATTTGTGCCGAAAGTGTACAAGGTCCTTCAGAGCCAACGGATGACGATGTTGTGAGAAAACGCACAAAACGAGTTCTTACTTTTTGGCCAAAGTTTCAGTTGATTGCGCTCATATTAAATTGCAAAGAGGAGAACCAAGTTCCAGTTTCTATAAACAATGGAGGCAAATCTAAGAGTCTTAAACGACCTAAAGAAGCAAATAGAAAGGGGTTTCCTCAACTTTAAAAAGTCACCGAAGGAGCGGTTAACTGAAAATTATGTCACGGCAAGATTGGAAATTTTGGAAAAACAATACAACAGCTTTGTCGAGAAACATGAAAGCTTAATCAACGACTACGCGGTAGACGCGTTAGACAAGACAGACTACATGAAGAACAATGTGTTTGAAAATGTGTTTGATTTATTTTTAGATTATAAGGTCGAGCTTCAAAAAATTATAAAAACCAGTAGTGCCTCTCCTGACAGCGGCGGTTCTAAAAAGGAATCGACCACAAGTTTAAAACTTCCTCAAATCAAGCTGCCTGCCTTTAGCGGTAAGTATGTAGAGTGGTCCTCGTTCCGCGATCTATTTGTATCTCTGGTACATGACAATGGGTCCCTGGACGAGGTCCAAAAACTTCAGTATTTGAAAACTCAGCTGTCAGGGGAAGCAGAACAGCTGACTAGACATTTCTCTGTTACCAAAAATAACTATGAAAAATGTTGGGAGTTATTAAAAGCTCGATATAATAACAAAAAGTTTGTCTCGAATAATATTCTTAAACGTTTGTTTAGCTTGCGCAACATGTCACAAGAGTCTTCAAGCGCCCTTAAGGAACTGCTCGATACTACAACTGATTGTTTACATGAATTATCGAATCTGGGCATTGATGTCAGTTCATGGGACGTCATTGTGATTTACATGGTAAGTTTGAAGTTGGACGTAGAGTCACGGAAACAATGGGAAATACAGGTTAGTGATAATACTGATATTTTACCATCCTTTGAAAAATTCCGGGAATTTTTAAGTACTCGTTTCCGCGCTTTAGAATTTATCGAACCTAAAAATAAACCTAAATTCTCGGCTGCTAGTGTTTCCAATCCAAAAGTTTTACATACTACTACTCCTATTACTTGCCCTCATTGTGCTGAAGAACACAAATTGTACAATTGCAAAAAATTTGCAAAGGAGGATGTTGACCAACGTCGTAGCATTGTCCAGACTTTGGGGCTATGTTTCAACTGCCTCGGGTACAATCATTCAAACAAAGTTTGTCGTGTTTTCTCTAAATGTCGTATATGTAAGCGAAAGCATCATACCTTATTGCATCCCAAAATCCAAACTGACACAGTAGTAGCAGCGACGGCTGCAACTATTGAATCTGAAATTGCATCTGTGTCAGTAAACGAGACCGAAACTAATATAGCCGCTCATTTTTCGAAAGGTACAGCTAGTCGCCAAGTGTTATTAGCCACAGCCCTTTTAAAGGCTGAGTCGAAAGATGGGTCGTCACAAGTGTTGAGGGCACTGCTCGATCAGGGCTCTCAAGCTTCTTTCATTTCCGAGGCTGCAGTTCAGCTGCTGCGGCTTCACAAAATTGCAACTCCTAGCGCCATATCTGGGCTAGGTGGGGGGCAAGGTGGCCTTACCTCTAAACATACGGTAATGCTTAATATTCAGTCACTTTGCGACCCCTCGTTCACCATCCAAGTCAAAGCTCATGTACTTGGAACATTGACATCTGTGCTGCCTGAAAGGAAATTTACATTAGTAAATTGGCCCGAAATAAGCAAGTTAAACTTGGCCGATCCTCACTTTAATTCCCCTAACAAGATTGATGTTTTGTTAGGAGCTGACACTTATTGTCATATTTTGAAAGAAGGTCTCATGAAAGGTCCGCAAGGTACTCCAATTGCTCAAAATACATACCTCGGTTGGATCCTTTCTGGAGAAGTGGAAATGAAGAGAAGCTGTCACAATATAATTGTCAATATGCATGCGACGGTTGATGAAAACGACCTACTCAAGAGGCTGTGGGAACTTGAACCAGAGCCGTATTCACTCAAGAAACGAATGACTCAAGAAGAACAAGCATGTGAAGAGTATTTCGCTGCTACTACACGCCGAGATGATTCCGGTCGATACGTGGTGACTCTTCCTTTTCGATGTGCAGATCCTCCGTGTAAGTACGGAAATTCAAAAAACATTGCGGTCAAGCGGCTTCAAGGTCTTGAGAGGAAGTTTTCGGCAAATCCTGAAATCAAACAAAGATACTCGGAGGTCATTTATGAATATTTGAGCCTTGGTCACATGGAAAAGATAAACAACAAAGGCGATAGAGAGAACCCGTATGCCGTATATTTGCCCCACCATGCGGTTGTTAAGGAGGATAGGAGCACTACCAAATTAAGGGTGGTATTTGATGCATCGTGCAAAGGACAAAACGGAGTTTCTTTGAACGACACCTTAATGGTAGGGCCAACATTGCAGGCAAATTTACGACACATAATATTAAAATGGCGTTTACACCCTATCGTTTTAGTTGCTGACATTGTCAAAATGTACAGACAAGTTAGAGTGACCGAAGATCATGTGGATTTCCAAAGGATAGTATGGAGAGAGAACCCACATGATGAAATTCAAGATTATAGGTTATTAACAGTCACCTTTGGAACCTCCAGTGCACCTTACTTAGCTATCAAAGCTTTACAGCAAATAGCTGATGATGAAGGTCAGAAGCATCCTTTAGCTGCTCATATAGTTAAACACGATTTTTACGTAGATGACGCTATGACGGGCTGTCAGACAGAAAATGAAGCTATTGAAATCTACAAGCAGTTAAATGACCTATTAGAAAAAGGAGGCTTTAAGCTGCAAAAATGGACAAGCAATTCAGATAAGTTATTGGAAGTTTTTGAAGAGGACACGGGAAGAAATGTGGAAATAAAGATAGACAAAGTCACAAAGGTTTTAGGACTTACCTGGAACCGATCCACGGATCAGTTCGACTACTCGGTGAAGCTGCCGCCATTGCCGTCCGCACCTGAAACAAAAAGAACAGTTATATCTGAAATTTCAAGGTTATACGACCCTTTAGGGTGGATAACTCCATGTATAATTACCTTCAAGGTTTTTATTCAGAGGCTGTGGATAGCAGGCATCGGATGGGACGAAGTACTACCACAGGAACTCCTTAAAAAGTGGAAAGGTTATCGTAATGAATTAGAAACATTGAATAGTTTTCACATCCCGAGGTGGGTTAACACGACAGTTGAGGATGTCATAGTCGAACTACACGGTTTCAGTGACGCATCAAATGTTGCTTATGCCGCTGTTGTTTATTTACGCGTCATTGATCCTTTGGGTAATGTTCGAACAAACCTGTTAGCTGCTAAATCAAAGGTTGCTCCCATAAAGCAAATTTCTATTCCCCGTCTCGAACTATGTGGCGCTGTTCTTGTCAGCAACTTGTTGAGGGAAATATCTGAAGTGTTGGGGGTACCGAGATCCAACTTACATGCGTGGACAGACTCCACTGTAGTTTTGTCATGGCTGAGTGACCACCCGAGCAGGTGGAAAACGTTTGTGGCCAACCGCACATCTGAAATCCTCAGTTTATTAGACGGCATGCAATGGTCTCACGTTCAATCTAAGGATAATCCTGCAGATATCGCTTCCCGGGGAGTGACGCCGTCTGAACTTGTACAAAACAGTTTGTGGTTACACGGACCGACTTGGTTATCTAATGACGTCATAGTTTACCCAAGGCCAAGCTTCATCGAAAATCATGAAGAAGAAAAGATGTTAAAGGTTCATGTCACAGCCATAGCCAACGAAGATGAAGATAGATGGCTGTGGGATAAATATTCTTCTTTACGAAAATTAACAAGAGTGGTGGCATATTGTAGAAGATTTCTTATAATAAAATCCTGTCGTCAGTCAAACACCCCACTACTTCCTTACCTTTCTGTGTCGGAACTGAAGGACTCTTTAAAAATATGTATTCGAAGATGCCAAAATACTTGGTTTCGTGACGAAATCAAAGCTCTACGTTCAAAGGGGCAAGTTAACAAAAATAGTTCCCTTATTTCCTTATCGCCTTTCCTCGATGAGGATGGTATCTTGCGAGTCGGTGGCAGAATTCGTAATTCGGAACTGTCATTCGAACGTAAGCATCCAATTGTCGTGCCTCATGAATCAAGACTGGCTCAGTTGTTAATAGCTGACATTCATGAGAAAACGTTTCACGGAGGGCAACAGTTGATGTTGCGTTCTTTACAAACGCGCTATTGGATAATTAGGGCTAAGACTCTAATTAGGTCTTATATTCACAATTGCGTTTTTTGTGTTCGTCACGCAGGTGTGACACGAAATCCGCTGATGGGAGATTTACCATCTTGTAGAGTTACACCCAGTAAGCCGTTTTTAAACTCTGGTGTAGACTACGCAGGCCCTATAAACATACGGGTATCTAAGGGTCGTGGACACAAATCGTATAAGGGGTACATTTGTTTATTTGTATGCATGGCGACACGAGCCGTTCATATTGAGGCCGTTTCCGACTTGACTTCGGAAGGTTTCCTAGCCGCCTTCAAACGATTTGTTGCCCGACGTGGTCACTGCAGTCACATCTGGAGCGATAACGGTACCAACTTTGTTGGTGCCTCGCGAGATCTACAACGTTCATTTCTTAATGAAAGGTCTCAAGTTGTTGTCGAAATTGCAAGTGCTTTAGCCAGTAATCATACAGAATGGCATTTTATTCCTCCTCATGCTCCCAATTTTGGTGGATTATGGGAGGCGATCATTTAAAGCGTGTGATTGGTGACTCTACACTTACATACGAGGAATTATCTACAGTTCTTTCACAAATAGAGGCAGTAATCATACAGAATGGCATTTTATTCCTCCTCATGCTCCCAATTTTGGTGGATTATGGGAGGCGATCATTTAAAGCGTGTGATTGGTGACTCTACACTTACATACGAGGAATTATCTACAGTTCTTTCACAAATAGAGGCTTGCCTCAATTCGAGGCCCTTGTCACAACCTGGCTCAGACCCAGGTGATAATGCACCTCTCACTCCTGGACATTTCCTTGTAGGTCAACCGTTGGTGGTAGCTCCTGATTTTAATTACGAACAAAACACACATCTCGGCTCTTTACGGCGCTGGCAATTGACCCAAAGAATGGTGCAAGGCTTCTGGCGACGTTGGTCTTCAGAATACCTGAACAACTTTTTTCAAAGACGCAAATGGTCAGTTCATACTCCAGAATGCAAGGTTGGAGATATCGTTTTGGTCAAGGAAGACCATTTGCCTCCAACGAAGTGGCTCTATGGTCGAATCGAAATGCTGCACCCTGGTAAAGACAGCGTTACCCGCGTGGTGTCAGTCCGGTGCAAAAATTCCATCATAAGACGTCCAACTTCAAAGTTATGCATTTTGCCTACAGAACAAGATTGTTCTCTGCCTTTGCCAGTAAATAGTGTAAATAGTGTTTGACCAATGCATTATGTTGTTTGTAAATATGTGTCGTTGTTTGTTGTTATTGTTTAGCCATTTGTAAGACCCTTAAGTAATAAGTTAAGTAGGTATTTGCTGTATCATTTATGTTTTGTGTTCTTGTGTTTGTATACTGAATAATCTAACATGTGTTTCCATGGTGGGCGGATTGTATTTACGGGCGAAGCCCTAGGTGGGCGGAATGTTCAATATTCAAAAAAAGAAAAAATAAACCTAATGTGAAGGGTGACGTTGTCATTCAAATTACTTCAATAAAAGATGGTTTCGGTATAAGGTATTTTATTTATTTAAATTACTTTCATGGATTTTGTGTGATATTTGTGCCGAAAGTGTACAGGCTTACTTCTTAAAACAAATAGGCAACACATTTCGTAATTTTCCCAAAATCAAACCCAGGGGGTAAAATAGGGGATGAATATGTGTATAAAAGTCAGTCAGTTTTGAAGTAAGGATCTTTAAATTTTGTATTTAGACTGGCAATTGAAAATTAATATTTTCCTGTGTCAGCGTTTTTGACAATTCCACCCCCGAAGGGGTGAAGAGGGGGATGAAATGTTGTATCTGGAAAGTCCTTCATTAAATTTATTATTTAGGCTTATGATCGGAAAGTAAAACAAATAAGCAAACACATATTTCGTATATTTTCGAAAATCAACCCCTTAGAGTTTAAATGGGATAAATATACCTAAAAATCGATATGGATGTCGTTATTGGGGTTTTATGGGATGACGATTGCAAAAATGGCATTTATTTTGATGTTTAACACGCTGAACATGATTCAACCCCTAAAAGTTTGAAATAGGGGTGAAGTTTTGAATGAAAAATCAGGGGGTAAAATAGACATTCCAACTTGAAACTTTGTAGGCTTACTTCTTAAAACAAATAGGCAACCCATTTCGTAGTTTTCCGAAAATCAAACCCAGGGGGTAAATAGGGTATAGAAACCTAAATCATCTTAAGTACCCTAAAAGTTCGTGGTACCTTAGCTACTCAGAACTAACTTTTTGGTTGTGAAACAGACACTTATTATTTACTAGCTTCCGCCCGCGACTTCGTCCGCGTGGACATTCGAGACAATACTTAGGGGACAAATAACCAGGATAAAAAGTATTATATGTTTTAATTTCATAAAAATCCGATTAGCCATTTTTAAGTTATTAGGCGGGTCCTCCCTCACCAAGTGAGCAGCCTCGTGCGAGGCCCGCCGCACGTGGCAAACGTTCTGCCTCGCGCGAGGCTGCTCGCTTGGTGAGGGAGGACCTGCCTAATTACGTAAAAACGGCTGATCGGATTTTTATGAAATTAAAACATATAATACTTTTTATCCTGGTTATTTGTCCCCTAAGTATTGTCTCGAATGTCCACGCGGACGAAGTCGCGGGCGGAAGCTAGTATAAAATAAAGTATGGAACTTGTAAGGTAAATACAAAAATACAACTAGTCTCCGAGTGCTACAAACAGATGGGGCTTGAAAACTAGTTCCTATTTAAAACATAGCATTGAAAATGAAGTATTAGAAAAAGCTCCATCAGAGCTGGTTGTGAGACAAGTAGATTTTTTTCAAAAGCTAGGTGCTCAAAAGTTTAACCACCTTTGAGTTAAGCATACCATTAATATGCCTGTAGAATGTTCAGGTGTAATGAATGTAATAAATAATATGACATTTTCTCATGAAGATAATAAGATATTCTCATACAAATAAGTGGTTTGTCTTTAGTTGTACCTATACTTGTCTTAAATAATTAGATATAGAGATTTGTTTAGAACCTATTCATATGAAATTACCTATTCATTCAATTAATTTACGTTGTTAAATTACGATTAGAAAACAACTAATCAAAGGCAACCTTACTGATGGTCAGGTATAAACTAGTATAGTAAGCCGTTACTGACATGGCGAGTAGTGAGCGAGTGCAGGTCCGCGATGAAGATGGTGAGGTCCTCGCCGGCCTGCAGCAAGCGCGCGCAGCGCCGCACGGCGCCGAAGTAGTTGCCGACATGCAGCGCGCCCGTCGGCTGCAGCCCCGACACCACGTGCCGCGGCCACTGCTCCCCGGCCGCTGCGCCTGGCTATCATAATTATCATGTAATCGGCAACAATCAACATTACACCAACGCCTTAGGACAAGTAAGCCCCCAACTCAAATAACCTTACTTTATCACAAAACCTTCGAACTGTGTTTTGAAGATAGATACATTTTCTACAATGAATAAATTTCCTGCACAGAACTTCCATTGAAAAGAACTTCGGTTATTTGTTTTGTTCGGAGGAAAATCACTCTCTCACTCAATCGAATTTACTTATTTTTTAGTTGTTTATAAATTGCATTGCACAGCACAAAACTGTCAAATTACAAACTGACAGTGACAGTGACAATTAGAATAACTTTTTTTTAAATATATATTCGTTCCTAAAGGAACAGGCTAAGGTCTGAGACAATACTGCCTCGTCATTAGTAGGTTTTCTTTCTTCAGTCTTGAAAATATGTCTTTAGTAGTATAGTAGAGTTCACGGAACTTGACCACAACCATAGACGAAAAAACCTGCGCAGTTACAATATTTAGTACAAAAGTTTTTTCTGCGCAGGTTTTTTCGTCTATGGTTGTGGTCAAGTTCCGTGAACTCTACTATACTTGTTCTTCGTTTTTTCATAATTAATTCTATGACTTGTTGACCTAACCTACCTCATTAAAATGCGCTCATGGGAGTTTAACGCAGGAATAGAAATCTGGGGGGCTACCGGCTAAGAAATCTGGATATGGGTATGGGCTTCAACTGTCATTTGAATTCCTTATTCTGATAGATTTTTGCTGCTTTGTTCTGTTGAACGTTGCTAGCTAGTTATCGTTATACCCGACGTCACAAATCAAGAAACTGATAGCGGCTATTTTCTTTATAAAATTGACTTAAAGTTCCTAAAAACGTATGAAGTTCATATCCATAAAGTTACGCGGTAGCCCCCCTGAATCGTACGGAGCGCCTTACTTTATTTCTCACTTTTACTTCATTGTTCTTCAATGGCACATTATTTCACTAATTTCACCACACTAACACAATAAAAGCACCAAAAACTAATTTAGAAAATTCAGAAATAAAGCCCGTCCTTTCTTTCTCGTTTCCTGCTCAAAACTCCCAGAATGAGCGATTTTCTGAGAGGCCATTTAAAAAAAAAAGCTTCCAAAAGCTTCACTAGATGGCGTTGAACGAAGTATGTACATGTCTATGGTATATTTTGGTATGAATCATATTTAAATTATTTAGTTTTAAAAACCCAAAGGAAACTTAAAATAAATTAAATAAGTACTGATAGGTACTACTGTGAGGAACAGAAACGAAATAGGTAAATTTAAAGATTAAGGTAAATAAATAACATCTGTCTGACGTTCCGTCTTACGTAACAAAAGTCGCGTCAAAGTAAAATTTATAACGTTCCGTTCCTTCTAACTGCATTGGTGGGACAGCGCCATCTAGTGAGCGAGCTTTCAGAAAATCGCCCATTAATTTAGATGACTGTGACGTAAGCAAAACTTGGACTGCGTTCCGTCGTTTTGGGTGTGGTTGTTTGTTTAAAGTTTCACCCGTTTGAGTTGCAACCGAGCCACAGAACGATCGAGTTGTTTTTATAACCTCAAAATTTTTGACGACGCTTGTGATGCATTTTGCTCGAGTTTTATAGCTATTTCTGCAACATTTTGACTTTAATCCTCCTGGAAGATGAGATAGACGAATTATGCGCAGGGCAACGATGGGGGGTACGCAGGGAAGTGAGCGGCAGAGTCGGCGACTGCAATCTCCTCTAAAGTCGGATTTTTAATTAGACGAAGTAATCTGACAGTTGCTAATGTCACTTGGTGAAATAATGCTGCCATGTTCAATATAATAGTGATGTGTTCTATTCGTTCATTCAGAGGAATGAATGATGCTGAATGAATACTTTAATATAATTTGTCGATATCTTATGTGTTGTATATTTATAATCACATTTTTATTGATGAAACATGGTTTTTGGCACTATTTTGACTAGAAAACTGCAACGCAATGCTAACAATATTAGAAAATCGAAGATGGCGGCTAACTTTTTTGTTTGTGGGTCGATTATGATGAAATTTGGTTTTTGGCACTATTTTGGAAAGAAAACAGCAACGCAATGTGAAAAATAAGAAAAGGTCAAGATGGTTGCTAACTTTATTTTTTTATGGTTACGTACCCAAAGGGTTAAAACGGAACCTCATTACTTAGACTCCGCTGTCCGTATGTCCTTCCGTTTTTCTGTCTGTCACCAGGCCGCATCTCATGAACCGTAATAGATACAGTTGTAATTTTCACAGATGATGTAAGTATTTCTGTTGCCGCTATAACAACAAATATTAAAAACAGAAAAAAATAAAATATAAATTTTCAAAAAAATCACGTTTGTTGTATATAAACAATAAACGTGATTTTTTTGCCGTTTTGCCAAATTGCGCGATGCCGACACCAGTATAGGCATTAACGTTGTACGTAGGTCGTCAGTGACCAAAATTTTGTGGGTGTTCTATTGACCGTTGAGCAGTTATCTCGTTGGAGCCAACCCTGAGTATACAATCAGATCTTGCTTATCATAACAATGCATTGTCACCGGAACCAATCCAACATACAAAATTTCAGCCCATTTAAAAGTCAGAAAGTAGGTCAAATTTACCTTGCAAGATTTCATGACAGACAGACACACAGGGATAGGTGAAAATAAATAAAAGCTTGTAGAATATTATATTTTGATACTTCTTAGACCTAATATGCCACCCCGAATATATTATTTTGTAACTTTCCGTACTTACGCAAATGTTTATACAGGTGTCGGTATCGCTCAACTTGGCAAAACGGCAAAAAAATCACGTTTGTTGTTCCCATTGAACAAACGTGATTTTTTTTGAAATTTTTTATTTAATTTTATTCTGTTTTTAATATTTGTTGTTATAGCGGCAACCGAAATACATCATCTGTGAAAATTACAACTGTATCTATCACGGTTCATGAGATGCAGCCTGGTGACAGACAGAAAGACGGACAGACAGACGGACAGCGGAGTCTTAATAATAGGGTCCCGTTTTAACCTTAGGGTACGTAACCCTAAAAAAGTAAAGTTGGCAACCATCTTGACCATTTCTCATTTTTAACATTGAGTTTAGACGCTTGTGCACTATACTGAATTTTACCGTTCCGGAAAAAAACGGATGCTTGTATTTTAATAATAAATTATAGAATTCATTTATCTCGTGTAGAGGGTTTGAAACATTGAAACTACACGAAATAAATAAATTCTTACTATTATAAATGATTTATTATTAAAATACAAGCATCCGTTCTTTTCCGGGACGGTAAAATTCAGTGTAGTGCACAAGCGCCCTTACTTTTTTCTTGTCAAAATAGTACCAAAAACCGAGTTTCATCGAAATCGGCCCACCAACAAAAAAGTTGGCCATCTTGGATTTTTTTTATGTTTTTAACATTGCGTTGCCGTTTTCTTTCCAAAATCGTACCGAAAACCGAGTTTCTTCAAAATCGACCCACAAACAAAATGTACCTACATAGCACAACTAGGATTCGATCCCGGGACTCGATATCATTAGCCCGGTGTTCTAACCACTCCATAGGCTACCGAAAGAACTACACGTGATATTTATATAAATAATTATAATATTTTTGTTTCATTCATTCACTTTGCCCCGTCACTATTTATTTTTCGTCAAAACCTGACAACCCAGTAAACGTCAGATTACTTCGTCTAATTAAAAATCCGACTATAGTTTGCGCTCTCTAACTTGAAGGGGTGTACGTTTTAAGCAGCTATTAATATTACTCCTGAGCATGCAGCTATCAGTCACTCAGATATTCAACCACGTTTTTATTAGGTTGCTTTCTTGTTTGGCACAAATTTTGCAATTGATTTTGTACTAGTTTCCCGATGAGTTAGAGCATAGCCGTCTCTAAGAAGACGATAGAGATGGCTGTGGTTAGAGACTTGAAACTTGGAACATAGGTCGGAACTGGAGGACAATACAATACAATGGTGTCATTGAGCTAATAATAATAATAATATTATTATTACCGTTGGGGAACTGCATTTTTGTATTTTTAAATGTTATATTTTTTAGTGTTATACATTGTAAAAATTTAATGTTTAGAAATATAATTTTGTAAGTATTTAAAATGTAATAAAGGGAATAATAATAAAAATACATTAATTATTCATCACACACAAGATGGTACAGTACAATAACCAGTAAGTAGGGTACAATAACTGCCTCGAGTGTGCGATCTGGAGCCTAAACTAGGGCCACCCTGTATTTCAGGACTCCAAGTTCCCACCCGCGGATTACTAAACTATGTTAAACAATTTCATAACAAGTCTGTTTGTGTATGTGTGAGAGAGTTTTGTGAGGTTTGTGTGTGTGTGTGTGTGTGTGTGTATGCATGTATGCGTGTGTGTGCGCGTGTGCGTGTGCTTGCGTATGTTACCAAGTGTCATGTGCTATTATTTTATTATACTTATATATGTAAAAGTATCTTATGTTAAGTAAATTATTGCAGGATTTCCAATAAAGCCTCTGTTTCACTATAATTCGTTTTAAGCAGCCAGTTACGAATAATGGATTTACACTCGTATCTTGGTTTGCTATAAATATTGAGCTGATCTGATGATGCAGCCGGAAGAACGCCACGGGAACTCTATGATGAAACCATACTACCCCATCGTGTTTGAGCTCGTTAGAATTGTCTTGACAAATACTCTGTTGAGAAATAGTGTGCAAGGATCTGATGATGGAGCCGGAAGAAGGCCACGGGAATTACGTAATACAACCATGCAACCCCATCGAATTTGGGCTCGTTTCGATCGTCTTGACGAGTAGTCTGTTGAGAAATAGTGTGCAACGGTCTGATGATGAAGCCGGAAGAAAAAAAGGGTTTGTCAAAAGATAGGACTAACGAAGTGAAGTTGGCATAAATAAGGCTAGGTTGCAATATTTTCGAGTTTCGGTAGAATTTTAATTCCGGAATTTTTCAGGAATATGCGCGTTAGGAAATACAGCTTATCCGCGACATAAGAGTCACAAATCTTCAAAACATAGCGATGTAATAAATTTAAAAATTAAATAAACCAAACCCAACTTTTGAATACATAACCTAACTTTTGCCAACCTTATTTAAAAAAACCTAACTTTTGTCTAATTTACCTTTCACCGACCAACTTTTAGTTAGGTTAGGTCAGGAAAAAAGGGGTTTGTCAAAAGATAGGACTAACGAAGTGAAGTTGGTATAAGTAAGGTTAGGTTAGCAATATTTTCGAGTTTCGGTCGACTTTTAATACCGGAATTTTTCAGGAATATGCGCGTTAGGAAATACAGCTTATCCGCGACATAAGAGTCACAAATCTTCAAAACACAGCGATGAAATAAATTTAAAAATTCAATAAGCCAAACCTAACTTTTGTAAACCTAACCTAACTTAAGAAAATCTAACCGAACTTTTGCCACCCTATTTGAAAAGCCTAATTTTTGTCAAATTTACCTTTCACCGACCCAACTTTTAGTTGGGTCAGGTCAGGAAGAATGGGGTTTGTCAAAAGATAGGACTAACGAAGTGAAGTTGGCATAAGTTAGGCTAGGTTGCAATATTTTCGAGTTTCGGTAGAATTTTAATTCCGGAATTTTTCAGGAATATGCGCGTTAGGAAATACAGCTTATCCGCGAGATAAGAGTCACAAAGCTTCAAAACACAGCGATGAAATAAATTTAAAAATTCAATAAGCCAAACCTAACTTTTGTAAACCTAACCTAACTTAAGAAAACCTAACCGAACTTTTGCCAACCTTATTTGAAAAGCCTAATTTTTGACAAATTTACCTTTCACCGACCCAACTTTTAGTTGGGTTAGGTCAGGAAAAAAGGGGTTTGTCAAAAGATAGGACTAACGAAGTGAAGTTGGCATAAGTTAGGTTAGGTTGCAATATTTTCGAGTTTCGGTCGAATTTTAATTCCGGAATTTTTCAGGAATATGCGCGTTAGGAAATACAGCTTATCCGCGACATAAGAGTCACAAATCTTCAAAACATAGCGATGTAATAAATTTAAAAATTAAATAAACCAAACCCAACTTTTGAATACATAACCTAACTTTTGCCAACCTTATTTAAAAAAACCTAATTTTTGTCAAATTTACCTTTCACCGACCCAACTTTTAGTTGGGTTAGGTCAGGAAGAATGGGGTTTGTCAAAAGATAGGACTAACGAAGTGAAGTTGGCATAAGTTAGGCTAGGTTGCAATATTTTCGAGTTTCGGTAGAATTTTAATTCCGGAATTTTTCAGGAATATGCGCGTTAGGAAATACAGCTTATCCGCGAGATAAGAGTCACAAAGCTTCAAAACACAGCGATGAAATAAATTTAAAAATTCAATAAGCCAAACCTAACTTTTGTAAACCTAACCTAACTTAAGAAAACCTAACCGAACTTTTGCCAACCTTATTTGAAAAGCCTAATTTTTGACAAATTTACCTTTCACCGACCCAACTTTTAGTTGGGTCAGGTCAGGAAAAAAGGGGTTTGTCAAAAGATAGGACTAACGAAGTGAAGTTGGCATAAGTTAGGTTAGGTTGCAATATTTTCGAGTTTCGGTCGAATTTTAATTCCGGAATTTTTCAGGAATATGCGCGTTAGGAAATACAGCTTATCCGCGAGATAAGAGTCACAAAACTTAAAAAAAACAACGATGTAATAAATTTAAAAATTCAATAAGCCAAACCTAACTTTTGTAAACCTAACCTAACTTAAGAAAACCTAACCTAACTTTTGCCAACCTTATTTGAAAAGCCTAATTTTTGACAAATTTACCTTTCACCGACCCAACTTTTAGTTGGGTTAGGTCAGGAAAAAAGGGGTTTGTCAAAAGATAGGACTAACGAAGTGAAGTTGGCATAAGTTAGGTTAGGTTACAATATTTTCGAGTTTCGGTCGAATTTTAATTCCGGAATTTTTCAGGAATATGCGCGTTAGGAAATACAGCTTATCCGCGACATAAGAGTCACAAATCTTCAAAACATAGCGATGTAATAAATTTAAAAATTAAATAAACCAAACCCAACTTTTGAATACATAACCTAACTTTTGCCAACCTTATTTAAAAAAACCTAATTTTTGTCAAATTTACCTTTCACCGACCCAACTTTTAGTTGGGTTAGGTCAGGAAGAATGGGGTTTGTCAAAAGATAGGACTAACGAAGTGAAGTTGGCATAAGTTAGGCTAGGTTGCAATATTTTCGAGTTTCGGTAGAATTTTAATTCCGGAATTTTTCAGGAATATGCGCGTTAGGAAATACAGCTTATCCGCGAGATAAGAGTCACAAAGCTTCAAAACACAGCGATGAAATAAATTTAAAAATTCAATAAGCCAAACCTAACTTTTGTAAACCTAACCTAACTTAAGAAAACCTAACCGAACTTTTGCCAACCTTATTTGAAAAGCCTAATTTTTGACAAATTTACCTTTCACCGACCCAACTTTTAGTTGGGTCAGGTCAGGAAAAAAGGGGTTTGTCAAAAGATAGGACTAACGAAGTGAAGTTGGCATAAGTTAGGTTAGGTTGCAATATTTTCGAGTTTCGGTCGAATTTTAATTCCGGAATTTTTCAGGAATATGCGCGTTAGGAAATACAGCTTATCCGCGAGATAAGAGTCACAAAACTTAAAAAAAAACAACGATGTAATAAATTTAAAAATTCAATAAGCCAAACCTAACTTTTGTAAACCTAACCTAACTTAAGAAAACCTAACCTAACTTTTGCCAACCTTATTTGAAAAGCCTAATTTTTGTCAAATTTACCTTTCACCGACCCAACTTTTAGTTGGGTTAGGTCAGGAAAAAAGGGGTTTGACAAAAGATAGGACTAACGAAATGAAGTTGGCATAAATTAGGCTAGGTTGCAATATTTTCGAGTTTCGGTAGAATTTTAATTCAGGAATTTTTCAGGAATATGCGCGTTAGGAAATACAGCTTATCCGCGACATAAGAGTCACAAATCTTCAAAACATAGCGATGTAATAAATTTAAAAATTAAATAAACCAAACCTAACTTTTGAATACATAACCTAACTTTTGCCAACCTTATTTAAAAAAACCTAACTTTTGTCTAATTTACCTTTCACCGACCAACTTTTAGTTAGGTTAGGTCAGGAAAAAAGGGGTTTGTCAAAAGATAGGACTAACGAAGTGAAGTTGGTAAAAGTAAGGTTAGGTTAGCAATATTTTCGAGTTTCGGTCGACTTTTAATTCCGGAATTTTTCAGGAATATGCGCGTTAGGAAATACAGCTTATCCGCGACATAAGAGTCACAAATCTTCAAAACACAGCGATGAAATAAATTTAAAAATTCAATAAGCCAAACCTAACTTTTGTAAACCTAACCTAACTTAAGAAAACCTAACCGAACTTTTGCCACCCTATTTGAAAAGCCTAATTTTTGTCAAATTTACCTTTCACCGACCCAACTTTTAGTTGGGTTAGGTCAGGAAGAATGGGGTTTGTCAAAAGATAGGACTAACGAAGTGAAGTTGGCATAAGTTAGGCTAGGTTGCAATATTTTCGAGTTTCGGTAGAATTTTAATTCCGGAATTTTTCAGGAATATGCGCGTTAGGAAATACAGCTTATCCGCGAGATAAGAGTCACAAAGCTTCAAAACACAGCGATGAAATAAATTTAAAAATTCAATAAGCCAAACCTAACTTTTGTAAACCTAACCTAACTTAAGAAAACCTAACCGAACTTTTGCCAACCTTATTTGAAAAGCCTAATTTTTGACAAATTTACCTTTCACCGACCCAACTTTTAGTTGGGTCAGGTCAGGAAAAAAGGGGTTTGTCAAAAGATAGGACTAACGAAGTGAAGTTGGCATAAGTTAGGTTAGGTTGCAATATTTTCGAGTTTCGGTCGAATTTTAATTCCGGAATTTTTCAGGAATATGCGCGTTAGGAAATACAGCTTATCCGCGAGATAAGAGTCACAAAACTTAAAAAAAACAACGATGTAATAAATTTAAAAATTCAATAAGCCAAACCTAACTTTTGTAAACCTAACCTAACTTAAGAAAACCTAACCTAACTTTTGCCAACCTTATTTGAAAAGCCTAATTTTTGTCAAATTTACCTTTCACCGACCCAACTTTTAGTTGGGTTAGGTCAGGAAAAAAGGGGTTTGACAAAAGATAGGACTAACGAAATGAAGTTGGCATAAATTAGGCTAGGTTGCAATATTTTCGAGTTTCGGTAGAATTTTAATTCAGGAATTTTTCAGGAATATGCGCGTTAGGAAATACAGCTTATCCGCGACATAAGAGTCACAAATCTTCAAAACATAGCGATGTAATAAATTTAAAAATTAAATAAACCAAACCTAACTTTTGAATACATAACCTAACTTTTGCCAACCTTATTTAAAAAAACCTAACTTTTGTCTAATTTACCTTTCACCGACCAACTTTTAGTTAGGTTAGGTCAGGAAAAAAGGGGTTTGTCAAAAGATAGGACTAACGAAGTGAAGTTGGTAAAAGTAAGGTTAGGTTAGCAATATTTTCGAGTTTCGGTCGACTTTTAATTCCGGAATTTTTCAGGAATATGCGCGTTAGGAAATACAGCTTATCCGCGACATAAGAGTCACAAATCTTCAAAACACAGCGATGAAATAAATTTAAAAATTCAATAAGCCAAACCTAACTTTTGTAAACCTAACCTAACTTAAGAAAACCTAACCGAACTTTTGCCACCCTATTTGAAAAGCCTAATTTTTGTCAAATTTACCTTTCACCGACCCAACTTTTAGTTGGGTTAGGTCAGGAAGAATGGGGTTTGTCAAAAGATAGGACTAACGAAGTGAAGTTGGCATAAGTTAGGCTAGGTTGCAATATTTTCGAGTTTCGGTAGAATTTTAATTCCGGAATTTTTCAGGAATATGCGCGTTAGGAAATACAGCTTATCCGCGAGATAAGAGTCACAAAGCTTCAAAACACAGCGATGAAATAAATTTAAAAATTCAATAAGCCAAACCTAACTTTTGTAAACCTAACCTAACTTAAGAAAACCTAACCGAACTTTTGCCAACCTTATTTGAAAAGCCTAATTTTTGACAAATTTACCTTTCACCGACCCAACTTTTAGTTGGGTTAGGTCAGGAAAAAAGGGGTTTGTCAAAAGATAGGACTAACGAAGTGAAGTTGGCATAAGTAAGGTTAGGTTGCTGTACGAGCCATCGCATCGCACATGTATGTAAAACATTTATTATATCATGCGTTGATCGGTGACTATAAAACTGCAAGCAGGCATTTCTGCTGGCCTAAATTATAGACTTATGAATATTGTAATATTGTAGCAGTGCAATAAACGCATTCAATCATCGCGGTCGGTTTATCATTTTCTAGCATTTCCCGTCCGCGAATTAGCATCACTTCTAGCATCTATCATTTTAGCATATTTTATCATTTAGCATCAGCATAGCAGTATATGTAGGAATAAACCCCTACATTTTGGTCCTTCGATCCTATTATTTAGCATTTTAGTCCTTTGATTAGTTTGACCTAGTGCGCGGTGAGGTCTTAGAAATAACTTACTACTTACTTACGTAATTTTAAAGCATTCGTGTCTGAGACTTTGCGCTTTGGTTTACAGTGAACATTATAATTAATTAGCATTAGCATTTTATAAGTGACTTTATTTAGCATTTTAAAAGCAGTGACATTAACTTTTTATACGTGGACATTATACAAGTGAAAGTGAAGACAGCAGTTTACTAGCGGACTAAGCAGCTCGTTTCAGCAGCCGCAGCGACAGCAGCAGTAGCATTTGGTTTGCAGCACCTCAAAGTAAGATCTTTCCATTATCTTTGCTTAAGTATTAACTTTCATCATGGCACCATCATTCGAACTTATCTTTGCCCGTCAAGCTGAAATTATCACTCAGTTCGAGAAGATAGAATCAAACTTCCGAAAGGACAGTGCTAGTAGGAAAACTCAGGAATACTTAGACAAAAGAGTCCAAGTATTAGACAATCTTTGGGCGGAATTTCAGCAGAATGACTCAGACGTGCAACAGTACGAAGATAAAACTTATGAGTATTTTGTTCAGCACATTTTCCTAAAGACGAAGGAGTTTTATGAAGCAACCAGAGCAAAAATGACTTCGTTCAAACCAGCACCAATGCCTACGTTGTCTCCTTTACCCGTGCCCGGAGATAGAAAGGAAGTTCTTTCACAACTTTCTTTCTCCATTCCTACTATAAGCAAGGACGACAAGGCCACGCAGCCGGGTGGTGCCGCCGACGAATGGTTGTGTCAGCAAAAAACCAATTTTAGAGCATTATTGAGACAGATCCAACGCATATCAATTGATAATTTAGATGAAAAGTGGGAAATCGAGGATGAGCTTAGAAATATTCAAAGAAAGTGGCAACTAATTGAAGAAAATCATTTAAAAATTGACAACATTTTGCAAGGCTGTGATGTATTGTATGACAGTGAGTATACTCAAATTGAAGATAATTATTGCAGCATCAAAAGGAAATTAAATAAAAAATTGTGTTCGACTGCCCATTTACAGCAATCGACACCCCAAATTGAAATTCCCGTTTTTACTGGTAACTATACTCACTGGCCTACATTTTTTGATCTTTTTTCGGAAGCAATCCATAATAATAAGTACCTAAGCAACGCTCAAAAAATGCAACATCTTAAGGGAAAGGTGAGAGGCGAGCCTGAGCGTCTCATACAGCATCTACATGTGAGTGCAGACAACTACGAAACAGCATGGGACATCCTAACGCACCGGTATGATAACCCACAGGTACTTTTCACCAAGCAAATTGAAGTTTTCCTTAATCAGCCGTATATTCAAAGACAAACAGCATTTGAGATAAAGCGATTATATGACGTCACTACCGAGTGCATACACGCTATACATAATCTGGGAGTGGACACCAATACATGGGATCCGCTTTTAGTGCATCTATTAGCAAAAAAGCTCGATAGTAACACCTATAGTGACTACATGGAATCACGTAAGCAGCCCAGGGAATTACCGAAACTTCTTGAGTTTATGGAGTTCCTTGAAACTAAATTCACAGCACTCGAGCCGATACATCTACGAGAATCATCTCAAAAGCAATCTTCGCCTCAAGTATCAAAGCCGTCCTACAGCAAATCTTACTATCAAAGCCGTCACATGTTCAAGAATTATCAAGCCATGCCCACGTATACATCAAAATGTCCGTTCTGCAATCAAAATCATGATTTGTATCAATGTCAAAAATTTCTGAGTCAGTGTCCGGAGAGCATAATGAGAACAATTTCGAAATTAAAAATCTGTGAAAATTGTTTATACAAGCATGTTGACAATGTTTGCCATTCGACAAAACGGTGCAAAGAGTGCAAAGGTAAACACAACACACTTATACATGACTCAGTGATTCATCAAGCATCGAACACGACAAATGCAAGCTTGTATCCACAGCAAACTCGGTCAAGCCCCTCAACAACAGCAAAACACACGTCGAATAATAGCGAAATTAAACAACATAGCGTGAATCATGTTGCAACTGACGACGAGGAAATTTTACTCACGACGTTATCACTGAAAGTAAAAGCAGCTGATAACACATATATCACATTAACAGCATTACTTGACCAAGGTTCCCAAATATCTTTAATATCTGAAAACGCCGCTCAGATGTTAGGACTGCAGCGCCAGCGTTTCAATGCATCCATCTCGGGAATAGGAACCAGCTCCAAAGCCAGCAAAGGAGTGGTCACATTAGCATGTCAATCACTGTATGATGAATATCAGTTTAGCACGCAAGCATTAGTCATCACAAATGTTATTAACAATTTGCCTAATTCATCCTTTAGAAAGCAAATATGGCCACATCTTCAGCACCTTCAACTAGCAGATCCTGAGTACAATGTATCAAAACCCATCGACATCCTTCTCGACGCCAGCGTTTACTCAGATATCATCATGAGTGGCTTAATAAAGGGACCAACACCGGCGCCTATAGCACAGCAAACTAAATTAGGATGGATTTTGTCAGGCACCGTAAGAACCTTTAACTGCAATGTAGTTGTTAATAACATTGATGACATCTCGAAGTTCTGGGAAATAGAAGAAATAAGCAGTCATTCAGCATCATCATTAACCAAGGAAGAGCAACATTGTGAAGATTCTTATCAAGCAACAACACATCGTTTGGAATGTAGCCGGTGTGAGGTCGCATTGCCTATGAAACCAGAGTTTGAACAGCACCTCGGAACTTCGAAGACTAATAAAGCAGTAGCACAAATTTTACAACAAGAAAAAAGAAAGATCAAAATCGAGCAACTATCAGAAATCATACCAGCATCAAAGTGTAATCAGGTCAGATCAGAACAGTATACAGCAGACTGCGCTCCGCGTGGGCTGACCACTGGCAAATCAGCAAATTTTCCTCCGAGGCGGGAAAGGCCTAAATGGCTTAGCACTTTAGAACCAAGCAAATTAGATAAACCCATTTATCAACGCCCACCCTTAGAAGAAAAGAAAGCAAGTGTGCATGTTGCCTTACAATCGCATCAAAACAATCAAACTATAGTAAAATTATTAAATCATTTAAAGTCAAACGGCCAAGTAAGCAAAAATAGCAAAATCGCCATTCTTAACCCATTTATAAATGATCAAGGGTTACTGCGGGTCAGCGGAAGACTGCATCGCTCGAATTTAAATTACACAATGCAAAACCATCATTTTGTCATCATCAAGGTCATGAAGCCGTTTTACAGAACCGTTCATACGACATTCACACTTAAGCACAACAAAATCAAACATCATAAAACGAACTCCAAACAAATTAGTTTTTTTACCCGTTTGCGAACAAAACAACAAGCAAGAGCATAGTCAATCATCACAGCAAACACCACCGCATTCTTCTGATCAGCTACTACAACGAAGGAAGAGCACCAAGAGCAATAAGAACATTATTTAAGATTTTCCTAACAATACTACTTTTATTTATAACCTTTTTATCAACTTCAATGCAGCAAGAAACATCACTCATCAATATTACGACTTTTAAGCAAAATACATCATTCTACTTCGATAAAACATCAGATCTTCAGCACGCACGGGAAGAATGGAAGTTGATTGTGTACTACAACATGTCAAACTACTGGAACGACATACATCATCTAGAACAGTATATCAATCATCTAAAAGATTTATGGACTGATACGAATGATCACTCGAGCGTCATTTTACAGTTGCAGAGTGAGTTATCAGTACTAGAGCACTACAAGAAACTATGTATATATAAATCATCACAGCATAAGAAAAAGAAGATTGGAGAAGTCCCGTATAACGGTGTGGGTCATACGAGTATTGCAAACTCCTTATTCGGCGTCCTCGATGATCGTTTGCAGAGCAATATAAAAATTACATCAATAGCATTGCTAATAACGAAACCGACTTGCAACTTTAATCCATATGGTTAAGTCAGAAAGCTACACTTTACGTCGTAATGAATTAAAAATTATACAACAATTTACGTTCACTAAATATTACACAGCAGTGGAAGTAAATAAGTTTCGACTCGACATCAAGAACGGAGCATATATCACTTTATCAGCATTATCCGCTACTGTTCTTGAGACGAATCCAGAAATCAATTATCAGCACTAGCACTAATATATGTCAAGGAAGCGTCTTCATCCATATACTATCACTGCAACGATTGCAAACAAATCAATTTTATCATGTATCAGCTACTTATTGATTTAAACTACCTTTGACCATGGTGGTGACATACTGAGTCTGTACAAACTACAGAAAATGTACCTATGCCAAAATTGTCGACAATTAAGTACCTTATCATCGAAATAAGAATACCAATTTTGAGCAGTGAATCTTATCAATTAGACAAAATCATTAGTTTGCCACAGTTATCACGAAATAGTTAATATCAATCAGCATTAAACTACATCGCATTATTACATTCATTATCATACATAACACATAGAAGAAACAGTATTATGCTCGCTCGATAAACCCGGCGAATTGAATATCACAATTAATTTGCGATGTCTCAATAACAAACGACGATTACAGCAAACATTAGCCTGCGTATAGTAGACACGGTAGCGTGCGGCAAGTAGTGGATCAAATTGCAGCGCCCGACTGTCTGGCAAGGAATACAGAATCAGCATTTTCTGTTCGTCTGGCATTGAAATAAAACATAACAATACAATGGACTTATCGCATGAAGTCAAGGTTGCGCATTGAAATGTGATATGTTCCCAATATATTCACACAATATTATCAATCAGATAAAAAAAGGAACATATTTTTTTGGAAATTCCGCTAACATAAATTTTAAACTCTATGATCAATATAAGCACTGTATCCGAAATTGACACTTGGCAACCTGAAAGACGCAGATTGTAAGCATAAAGAACAGCAAAGTGAAAGATCTTACTACACTCGACATTCAGCACTATATCATAAACATGGAGCATTGTTAGCCTGTTTGTGGCTAAGGAGCATCAGCAGCGGGGCGCGGGTGCTAAGGAGCATCAGCAGCGGGGCGCGCGCGCACCCGCGCCGGGCAGCCGTCCGGCCGGCTGGGAGGCGCCGCCGGCGCCGGCCGCCGTATAGCGCGGCATGGCTAGTGCAGTGATTAGTGAGTGTGGTGAAAGTGAATCTTTTGTGTGGTACCCATAGCAAACAGTGAAGTGTAGTGTGGTGTTTGAAAAGACAATTACATAGACGAAGACAGACAATTTAGTTGTAGCAATTTAATATCATAATCATTACTAATATTGCATTCATTTATCATTAGGTATCATACTTTATTATAGCATACTTAGCATATTAAATATAAGCAATAATTTGTAAATTAATGTCACGATCAAGCACTAATCATCATCATTCTAATAACCTAGTTTAGTAACTTCATTTATTCTAGTTCCGCATTGTCAGCATCAGCATTTATCATCATCATTCTGCAATACATATTTTTTTAGTCTTAAGTTAGCAGATAACTCTCTTTTTTCTGAGAGGCCAATATGTACGAGCCATCGCATCGCACATGTATGTAAAACATTTATTATATCATGCGTTGATCGGTGACTATAAAACTGCAAGCAGGCATTTCTGCTGGCCTAAATTATAGACTTATGAATATTGTAATATTGTAGCAGTGCAATAAACGCATTCAATCATCGCGGTCGGTTTATCATTTTCTAGCATTTCCCGTCCGCGAATTAGCATCATTTCTAGCATCTATCATTTTAGCATATTTTATCATTTAGCATCAGCATAGCAGTATATGTAGGAATAAACCCCTACAGTTGCAATATTTTCGAGTTTCGGTCGAATTTTAATTCCGGAATTTTTCAGGAATATGCGCGTTAGGAAATACAGCTTATCCGCGAGATAAGAGTCACAAAACTTAAAAAAACAACGATGTAATAAATTTAAAAATTCAATAAGCCAAACCTAACTTTTGTAAACCTAACCTAACTTAAGAAAACCTAACCTAACTTTTGCCAACCTTATTTGAAAAGCCTAATTTTTGTCAAATTTACCTTTCACCGACCCAACTTTTAGTTGGGTTAGGTCAGGAAAAAAGGGGTTTGACAAAAGATAGGACTAACGAAGTGAAGTTGGCATAAGTTAGGCTAGGTTGCAATATTTTCGAGTTTCGGTAGAATTTTAATTCCGGAATTTTTCAGGAATATGCGCGTTAGGAAATACAGCTTATCCGCGAGATAAGAGTCACAAAGCTTCAAAACACAGCGATGAAATAAATTTAAAAATTCAATAAGCCAAACCTAACTTTTGTAAACCTAACCTAACTTAAGAAAATCTAACCGAACTTTTGCCACCCTATTTGAAAAGCCTAATTTTTGTCAAATTTACCTTTCACCGACCCAACTTTTAGTTGGGTCAGGTCAGGAAGAATGGAGTTTGTCAAAAGATAGGACTAACGAAGTGAAGTTGGCATAAGTTAGGCTAGGTTGCAATATTTTCGAGTTTCGGTAGAATTTTAATTCCGGAATTTTTCAGGAATATGCGCGTTAGGAAATACAGCTTATTCCCGAGATAAGAGTCACAAAGCTTCAAAACACAGCGATGAAATAAATTTAAAAATTCAATAAGCCAAACCTAACTTTTGTAAACCTAACCTAACTTAAGAAAACCTAACCGAACTTTTGCCAACCTTATTTGAAAAGCCTAATTTTTGACAAATTTACCTTTCACCGACCCAACTTTTAAATGGGTTAGGTCAGGAAAAAAGGGGTTTGTCAAAAGATAGGACTAACGAAGTGAAGTTGGCATAAGTTAGGTTAGGTTGCAATATTTTCGAGTTTCGGTCGAATTTTAATTCCGGAATTTTTCAGGAATATGCGCGTTAGGAAATACAGCTTATCCGCGAGATAAGAGTCACAAAACTTAAAAAAACAACGATGTAATAAATTTAAAAATTCAATAAGCCAAACCTAACTTTTGTAAACCTAACCTAACTTAAGAAAACCTAACCTAACTTTTGCCAACCTTATTTGAAAAGCCTAATTTTTGTCAAATTTACCTTTCACCGACCCAACTTTTAGTTGGGTTAGGTCAGGAAAAAAGGGGTTTGACAAAAGATAGGACTAACGAAATGAAGTTGGCATAAATTAGGCTAGGTTGCAATATTTTCGAGTTTCGGTAGAATTTTAATTCAGGAATTTTTCAGGAATATGCGCGTTAGAAAATACAGCTTATCCGCGACATAAGAGTCACAAATCTTCAAAACATAGCGATGTAATAAATTTAAAAATTAAATAAACCAAACCTAACTTTTGAATACATAACCTAACTTTTGCCAACCTTATTTAAAAAAACCTAACTTTTGTCTAATTTACCTTTCACCGACCAACTTTTAGTTAGGTTAGGTCAGGAAAAAAGGGGTTTGTCAAAAGATAGGACTAACGAAGTGAAGTTGGTATAAGTAAGGTTAGGTTAGCAATATTTTCGAGTTTCGGTAGAATTTTAATTCCGGAATTTTTCAGGAATATGCGCGTTAGGAAATACAGCTTATCCGCGAGATAAGAGTCACAAAACTTAAAAAAACAACGATGTAATAAATTTAAAAATTCAATAAGCCAAACCTAACTTTTGTAAACCTAACCTAACTTAAGAAAACCTAACCTAACTTTTGCCAACCTTATTTGAAAAGCCTAAATTTTGTCAAATTTACCTTTCACCGACCCAACTTTTAGTTGGGTTAGGTCAGGAAAAAAGGGGTTTGTCAAAAGATAGGACTAACGAAGTGAAGTTGGCATAAGTTAGGTTAGGTTGCAATATTTTCGAGTTTCGGTCGAATTTTAATTCCGGAATTTTTCAGGAATATGCGCGTTAGGAAATACAGCTTATCCGCGAGATAAGAGTCACAAAACTTAAAAAAACAACGATGTAATAAATTTAAAAATTCAATAAGCCAAACCTAACTTTTGTAAACCTAACCTAACTTAAGAAAACCTAACCTAACTTTTGCCAACCTTATTTGAAAAGCCTAATTTTTGACAAATTTACCTTTCACCGACCCAACTTTTAGTTGGGTTAGGTCAGGAAAAAAGGGGTTTGTCAAAAGATAGGACTAACGAAGTGAAGTTGGCATAAGTTAGGTTAGGTTGCAATATTTTCGAGTTTCGGTCGAATTTTAATTCCGGAATTTTTCAGGAATATGCGCGTTAGGAAATACAGCTTATCCGCGACATAAGAGTCACAAATCTTCAAAACATAGCGATGTAATAAATTTAAAAATTAAATAAACCAAACCCAACTTTTGAATACATAACCTAACTTTTGCCAACCTTATTTAAAAAAACCTAATTTTTGTCAAATTTACCTTTCACCGACCCAACTTTTAGTTGGGTTAGGTCAGGAAGAATGGGGTTTGTCAAAAGATAGGACTAACGAAGTGAAGTTGGCATAAGTTAGGCTAGGTTGCAATATTTTCGAGTTTCGGTAGAATTTTAATTCCGGAATTTTTCAGGAATATGCGCGTTAGGAAATACAGCTTATCCGCGAGATAAGAGTCACAAAGCTTCAAAACACAGCGATGAAATAAATTTAAAAATTCAATAAGCCAAACCTAACTTTTGTAAACCTAACCTAACTTAAGAAAACCTAACCGAACTTTTGCCAACCTTATTTGAAAAGCCTAATTTTTGACAAATTTACCTTTCACCGACCCAACTTTTAGTTGGGTCAGGTCAGGAAAAAAGGGGTTTGTCAAAAGATAGGACTAACGAAGTGAAGTTGGCATAAGTTAGGTTAGGTTGCAATATTTTCGAGTTTCGGTCGAATTTTAATTCCGGAATTTTTCAGGAATATGCGCGTTAGGAAATACAGCTTATCCGCGAGATAAGAGTCACAAAACTTAAAAAAAAACAACGATGTAATAAATTTAAAAATTCAATAAGCCAAACCTAACTTTTGTAAACCTAACCTAACTTAAGAAAACCTAACCTAACTTTTGCCAACCTTATTTGAAAAGCCTAATTTTTGTCAAATTTACCTTTCACCGACCCAACTTTTAGTTGGGTTAGGTCAGGAAAAAAGGGGTTTGACAAAAGATAGGACTAACGAAATGAAGTTGGCATAAATTAGGCTAGGTTGCAATATTTTCGAGTTTCGGTAGAATTTTAATTCAGGAATTTTTCAGGAATATGCGCGTTAGGAAATACAGCTTATCCGCGACATAAGAGTCACAAATCTTCAAAACATAGCGATGTAATAAATTTAAAAATTAAATAAACCAAACCTAACTTTTGAATACATAACCTAACTTTTGCCAACCTTATTTAAAAAAACCTAACTTTTGTCTAATTTACCTTTCACCGACCAACTTTTAGTTAGGTTAGGTCAGGAAAAAAGGGGTTTGTCAAAAGATAGGACTAACGAAGTGAAGTTGGTAAAAGTAAGGTTAGGTTAGCAATATTTTCGAGTTTCGGTCGACTTTTAATTCCGGAATTTTTCAGGAATATGCGCGTTAGGAAATACAGCTTATCCGCGACATAAGAGTCACAAATCTTCAAAACACAGCGATGAAATAAATTTAAAAATTCAATAAGCCAAACCTAACTTTTGTAAACCTAACCTAACTTAAGAAAACCTAACCGAACTTTTGCCACCCTATTTGAAAAGCCTAATTTTTGTCAAATTTACCTTTCACCGACCCAACTTTTAGTTGGGTTAGGTCAGGAAGAATGGGGTTTGTCAAAAGATAGGACTAACGAAGTGAAGTTGGCATAAGTTAGGCTAGGTTGCAATATTTTCGAGTTTCGGTAGAATTTTAATTCCGGAATTTTTCAGGAATATGCGCGTTAGGAAATACAGCTTATCCGCGAGATAAGAGTCACAAAGCTTCAAAACACAGCGATGAAATAAATTTAAAAATTCAATAAGCCAAACCTAACTTTTGTAAACCTAACCTAACTTAAGAAACCCTAACCGAACTTTTGCCAACCTTATTTGAAAAGCCTAATTTTTGACAAATTTACCTTTCACCGACCCAACTTTTAGTTGGGTCAGGTCAGGAAAAAAGGGGTTTGTCAAAAGATAGGACTAACGAAGTGAAGTTGGCATAAGTTAGGTTAGGTTGCAATATTTTCGAGTTTCGGTCGAATTTTAATTCCGGAATTTTTCAGGAATATGCGCGTTAGGAAATACAGCTTATCCGCGAGATAAGAGTCACAAAACTTAAAAAAAACAACGATGTAATAAATTTAAAAATTCAATAAGCCAAACCTAACTTTTGTAAACCTAACCTAACTTAAGAAAACCTAACCTAACTTTTGCCAACCTTATTTGAAAAGCCTAATTTTTGTCAAATTTACCTTTCACCGACCCAACTTTTAGTTGGGTTAGGTCAGGAAAAAAGGGGTTTGACAAAAGATAGGACTAACGAAATGAAGTTGGCATAAATTAGGCTAGGTTGCAATATTTTCGAGTTTCGGTAGAATTTTAATTCAGGAATTTTTCAGGAATATGCGCGTTAGGAAATACAGCTTATCCGCGACATAAGAGTCACAAATCTTCAAAACATAGCGATGTAATAAATTTAAAAATTAAATAAACCAAACCTAACTTTTGAATACATAACCTAACTTTTGCCAACCTTATTTAAAAAAACCTAACTTTTGTCTAATTTACCTTTCACCGACCAACTTTTAGTTAGGTTAGGTCAGGAAAAAAGGGGTTTGTCAAAAGATAGGACTAACGAAGTGAAGTTGGTAAAAGTAAGGTTAGGTTAGCAATATTTTCGAGTTTCGGTCGACTTTTAATTCCGGAATTTTTCAGGAATATGCGCGTTAGGAAATACAGCTTATCCGCGAGATAAGAGTCACAAAGCTTCAAAACACAGCGATGAAATAAATTTAAAAATTCAATAAGCCAAACCTAACTTTTGTAAACCTAACCTAACTTAAGAAAACCTAACCTAACTTTTGCCAACCTTATTTGAAAAGCCTAATTTTTGTCAAATTTACCTTTCACCGACCCAACTTTTAGTTGGGTTAGGTCAGGAAAAAAGGGGTTTGACAAAAGATAGGACTAACGAAGTGAAGTTGGCATAAGTTAGGCTAGGTTGCAATATTTTCGAGTTTCGGTAGAATTTTAATTCCGGAATTTTTCAGGAATATGCGCGTTAGGAAATACAGCTTATCCGCGAGATAAGAAACACAAAGCTTCAAAACACAGCGATGAAATAAATTTAAAAATTCAATAAGCCAAACCTAACTTTTGTAAACCTAACCTAACTTAAGAAAATCTAACCGAACTTTTGCCACCCTATTTGAAAAGCCTAATTTTTGTCAAATTTACCTTTCACCGACCCAACTTTTAGTTGGGTCAGGTCAGGAAGAATGGAGTTTGTCAAAAGATAGGACTAACGAAGTGAAGTTGGCATAAGTTAGGCTAGGTTGCAATATTTTCGAGTTTCGGTAGAATTTTAATTCCGGAATTTTTCAGGAATATGCGCGTTAGGAAATACAGCTTATTCCCGAGATAAGAGTCACAAAGCTTCAAAACACAGCGATGAAATAAATTTAAAAATTCAATAAGCCAAACCTAACTTTTGTAAACCTAACCTAACTTAAGAAAACCTAACCGAACTTTTGCCAACCTTATTTGAAAAGCCTAATTTTTGACAAATTTACCTTTCACCGACCCAACTTTTAGTTGGGTTAGGTCAGGAAAAAAGGGGTTTGTCAAAAGATAGGACTAACGAAGTGAAGTTGGCATAAGTTAGGTTAGGTTGCAATATTTTCGAGTTTCGGTCGAATTTTAATTCCGGAATTTTTCAGGAATATGCGCGTTAGGAAATACAGTTTATCCGCGAGATAAGAGTCACAAAACTTAAAAAAACAACGATGTAATAAATTTAAAAATTCAATAAGCCAAACCTAACTTTTGTAAACATAACCTAACTTAAGAAAACCTAACCTAACTTTTGCCAACCTTATTTGAAAAGCCTAATTTTTGTCAAATTTACCTTTCACCGACCCAACTTTTAGTTGGGTTAGGTCAGGAAAAAAGGGGTTTGACAAAAGATAGGACTAACGAAATGAAGTTGGCATAAATTAGGCTAGGTTGCAATATTTTCGAGTTTCGGTAGAATTTTAATTCAGGAATTTTTCAGGAATATGCGCGTTAGAAAATACAGCTTATCCGCGACATAAGAGTCTTAAATCTTCAAAACATAGCGATGTAATAAATTTAAAAATTAAATAAACCAAACCTAACTTTTGAATACATAACCTAACTTTTGCCAACCTTATTTAAAAAACCTAACTTTTGTCTAATTTACCTTTCACCGACCAACTTTTAGTTAGGTTAGGTCAGGAAAAAAGGGGTTTGTCAAAAGATAGGACTAACGAAGTGAAGTTGGTATAAGTAAGGTTAGGTTAGCAATATTTTCGAGTTTCGGTAGAATTTTAATTCCGGAATTTTTCAGGAATATGCGCGTTAGGAAATACAGCTTATCCGCGAGATAAGAGTCACAAAACTTAAAAAAACAACGATGTAATAAATTTAAAAATTCAATAAGCCAAACCTAACTTTTGTAAACCTAACCTAACTTAAGAAAACCTAACCTAACTTTTGCCAACCTTATTTGAAAAGCCTAATTTTTGTCAAATTTACCTTTCACCGACCCAACTTTTAGTTGGGTTAGGTCAGGAAAAAAGGGGTTTGTCAAAAGATAGGACTAACGAAGTGAAGTTGGCATAAGTTAGGTTAGGTTGCAATATTTTCGAGTTTCGGTCGAATTTTAATTCCGGAATTTTTCAGGAATATGCGCGTTAGGAAATACAGCTTATCCGCGAGATAAGAGTCACAAAACTTAAAATAACAACGATGTAATAAATTTAAAAATTCAATAAGCCAAACCTAACTTTTGTAAACCTAACCTAACTTAAGAAAACCTAACCTAACTTTTGCCAACCTTATTTGAAAAGCCTAATTTTTGTCAAATTTACCTTTCACCGACCCAACTTTTAGTTGGGTTAGGTCAGGAAAAAAGGGGTTTGACAAAAGATAGGACTAACGAAGTGAAGTTGGCATAAGTTAGGCTAGGTTGCAATATTTTCGAGTTTCGGTAGAAGTTTAATTCCGGAATTTTTCAGGAATATGCGCGTTAGGAAATACAGCTTATCCGCGAGATAAGAGTCACAAAGCTTCAAAACACAGCGATGAAATAAATTTAAAAATTCAATAAGCCAAACCTAACTTTTGTAAACCTAACCTAACTTAAGAAAATCTAACCGAACTTTTGCCACCCTATTTGAAAAGCCTAATTTTTGTCAAATTTACCTTTCACCGACCCAACTTTTAGTTGGGTCAGGTCAGGAAGAATGGAGTTTGTCAAAAGATAGGACTAACGAAGTGAAGTTGGCATAAGTTAGGCTAGGTTGCAATATTTTCGAGTTTCGGTAGAATTTTAATTCCGGAATTTTTCAGGAATATGCGCGTTAGGAAATACAGCTTATCCGCGAGATAAGAGTCACAAAGCTTCAAAACACAGCGATGAAATAAATTTAAAAATTCAATAAGCCAAACCTAACTTTTGTAAACCTAACCTAACTTAAGAAAACCTAACCGAACTTTTGCCAACCTTATTTGAAAAGCCTAATTTTTGACAAATTTACCTTTCACCGACCCAACTTTTAGTTGGGTTAGGTCAGGAAAAAAGGGGTTTGTCAAAAGATAGGACTAACGAAGTGAAGTTGGCATAAGTTAGGTTAGGTTGCAATATTTTCGAGTTTCGGTCGAATTTTAATTCCGGAATTTTTCAGGAATATGCGCGTTAGGAAATACAGCTTATCCGCGAGATAAGAGTCACAAAACTTAAAAAAACAACGATGTAATAAATTTAAAAATTCAATAAGCCAAACCTAACTTTTGTAAACCTAACCTAACTTAAGAAAACCTAACCTAACTTTTGCCAACCTTATTTGAAAAGCCTAATTTTTGTCAAATTTACCTTTCACCGACCCAACTTTTAGTTGGGTTAGGTCAGGAAAAAAGGAGTTTGACAAAAGATAGGACTAACGAAATGAAGTTGGCATAAATTAGGCTAGGTTGCAATATTTTCGAGTTTCGGTAGAATTTTAATTCAGGAATTTTTCAGGAATATGCGCGTTAGGAAATACAGCTTATCCGCGACATAAGAGTCTTAAATCTTCAAAACATAGCGATGTAATAAATTTAAAAATTAAATAAACCAAACCTAACTTTTGAATACATAACCTAACTTTTGCCAACCTTATTTAAAAAAACCTAACTTTTGTCTAATTTACCTTTCACCGACCAACTTTTAGTTAGGTAAGGTCAGGAAAAAAGGGGTTTGTCAAAAGATAGGACTAACGAAGTGAAGTTGGTATAAGTAAGGTTAGGTTAGCAATATTTTCGAGTTTCGGTAGAATTTTAATTCCGGAATTTTTCAGGAATGTGCGCGTTAGGAAATACAGCTTATCCGCGAGATAAGAGTCACAAAACTTAAAAAAACAACGATGTAATAAATTTAAAAATTCAATAAGCCAAACCTAACTTTTGTAAACCTAACCTAACTTAAGAAAATCTAACCGAACTTTTGCCACCCTATTTGAAAAGCCTAATTTTTGTCAAATTTACCTTTCACCGACCCAACTTTTAGTTGGGTTAGGTCAGGAAAAAAGGAGTTTGACAAAAGATAGGACTAACGAAATGAAGTTGGCATAAATTAGGCTAGGTTGCAATATTTTCGAGTTTCGGTAGAATTTTAATTCAGGAATTTTTCAGGAATATGCGCGTTAGGAAATACAGCTTATCCGCGACATAAGAGTCTTAAATCTTCAAAACATAGCGATGTAATAAATTTAAAAATTAAATAAACCAAACCTAACTTTTGAATACATAACCTAACTTTTGCCAACCTTATTTGAAAAGCCTAATTTTTGTCAAATTTACCTTTCACCGACCCAACTTTTAGTTGGGTTAGGTCAGGAAAAAAGGGGTTTGACAAAAGATAGGACTAACGAAGTGAAGTTGGCATAAGTTAGGCTAGGTTGCAATATTTTCGAGTTTCGGTAGAAGTTTAATTCCGGAATTTTTCAGGAATATGCGCGTTAGGAAATACAGCTTATCCGCGAGATAAGAGTCACAAAGCTTCAAAACACAGCGATGAAATAAATTTAAAAATTCAATAAGCCAAACCTAACTTTTGTAAACCTAACCTAACTTAAGAAAATCTAACCGAACTTTTGCCACCCTATTTGAAAAGCCTAATTTTTGTCAAATTTACCTTTCACCGACCCAACTTTTAGTTGGGTCAGGTCAGGAAGAATGGAGTTTGTCAAAAGATAGGACTAACGAAGTGAAGTTGGCATAAGTTAGGCTAGGTTGCAATATTTTCGAGTTTCGGTAGAATTTTAATTCCGGAATTTTTCAGGAATATGCGCGTTAGGAAATACAGCTTATTCCCGAGATAAGAGTCACAAAGCTTCAAAACACAGCGATGAAATAAATTTAAAAATTCAATAAGCCAAACCTAACTTTTGTAAACCTAACCTAACTTAAGAAAACCTAACCGAACTTTTGCCAACCTTATTTGAAAAGCCTAATTTTTGACAAATTTACCTTTCACCGACCCAACTTTTAGTTGGGTTAGGTCAGGAAAAAAGGGGTTTGTCAAAAGATAGGACTAACGAAGTGAAGTTGGCATAAGTTAGGTTAGGTTGCAATATTTTCGAGTTTCGGTCGAATTTTAATTCCGGAATTTTTCAGGAATATGCGCGTTAGGAAATACAGCTTATCCGCGAGATAAGAGTCACAAAACTTAAAAAAACAACGATGTAATAAATTTAAAAATTCAATAAGCCAAACCTAACTTTTGTAAACCTAACCTAACTTAAGAAAACCTAACCTAACTTTTGCCAACCTTATTTGAAAAGCCTAATTTTTGTCAAATTTACCTTTCACCGACCCAACTTTTAGTTGGGTTAGGTCAGGAAAAAAGGGGTTTGACAAAAGATAGGACTAACGAAATGAAGTTGGCATAAATTAGGCTAGGTTGCAATATTTTCGAGTTTCGGTAGAATTTTAATTCAGGAATTTTTCAGGAATATGCGCGTTAGAAAATACAGCTTATCCGCGACATAAGAGTCACAAATCTTCAAAACATAGCGATGTAATAAATTTAAAAATTAAATAAACCAAACCTAACTTTTGAATACATAACCTAACTTTTGCCAACCTTATTTAAAAAAACCTAACTTTTGTCTAATTTACCTTTCACCGACCAACTTTTAGTTAGGTTAGGTCAGGAAAAAAGGGGTTTGTCAAAAGATAGGACTAACGAAGTGAAGTTGGTATAAGTAAGGTTAGGTTAGCAATATTTTCGAGTTTCGGTAGAATTTTAATTCCGGAATTTTTCAGGAATATGCGCGTTAGGAAATACAGCTTATCCGCGAGATAAGAGTCACAAAACTTAAAAAAACAACGATGTAATAAATTTAAAAATTCAATAAGCCAAACCTAACTTTTGTAAACCTAACCTAACTTAAGAAAACCTAACCTAACTTTTGCCAACCTTATTTGAAAAGCCTAATTTTTGTCAAATTTACCTTTCACCGACCCAACTTTTAGTTGGGTTAGGTCAGGAAAAAAGGGGTTTGTCAAAAGATAGGACTAACGAAGTGAAGTTGGCATAAGTTAGGTTAGGTTGCAATATTTTCGAGTTTCGGTCGAATTTTAATTCCGGAATTTTTCAGGAATATGCGCGTTAGGAAATACAGCTTATCCGCGAGATAAGAGTCACAAAACTTAAAAAAACAACAATGTAATAAATTTAAAAATTCAATAAGCCAAACCTAACTTTTGTAAACCTAACCTAACTTAAGAAAACCTAACCTAACTTTTGCCAACCTTAATTGAAAAGCCTAATTTTTGTCAAATTTACCTTTCACCGACCCAACTTTTAGTTGGGTTAGGTCAGGAAAAAAGGGGTTTGACAAAAGATAGGACTAACGAAGTGAAGTTGGCATAAGTTAGGCTAGGTTGCAATATTTTCGAGTTTCGGTAGAATTTTAATTCCGGAATTTTTCAGGAATATGCGCGTTAGGAAATACAGCTTATCCGCGAGATAAGAGTCACAAAGCTTCAAAACACAGCGATGAAATAAATTTAAAAATTCAATAAGCCAAACCTAACTTTTGTAAACCTAACCTAACTTAAGAAAATCTAACCGAACTTTTGCCACCCTATTTGAAAAGCCTAATTTTTGTCAAATTTACCTTTCACCGACCCAACTTTTAGTTGGGTCAGGTCAGGAAGAATGGAGTTTGTCAAAAGATAGGACTAACGAAGTGAAGTTGGCATAAGTTAGGCTAGGTTGCAATATTTTCGAGTTTCGGTAGAATTTTAATTCCGGAATTTTTCAGGAATATGCGCGTTAGGAAATACAGCTTATCCGCGAGATAAGAGTCACAAAGCTTCAAAGCACAGCGATGAAATAAATTTAAAAATTCAATAAGCCAAACCTAACTTTTGTAAACCTAACCTAACTTAAGAAAACCTAACCGAACTTTTGCCAACCTTATTTGAAAAGCCTAATTTTTGACAAATTTACCTTTCACCGACCCAACTTTTAGTTGGGTTAGGTCAGGAAAAAAGGGGTTTGTCAAAAGATAGGACTAACGAAGTGAAGTTGGCATAAGTTAGGTTAGGTTGCAATATTTTCGAGTTTCGGTCGAATTTTAATTCCGGAATTTTTCAGGAATATGCGCGTTAGGAAATACAGCTTATCCGCGAGATAAGAGTCACAAAACTTAAAAAAACAACGATGTAATAAATTTAAAAATTCAATAAGCCAAACCTAACTTTTGTAAACCTAACCTAACTTAAGAAAACCTAACCTAACTTTTGCCAACCTTATTTGAAAAGCCTAATTTTTGTCAAATTTACCTTTCACCGACCCAACTTTTAGTTGGGTTAGGTCAGGAAAAAAGGGGTTTGACAAAAGATAGGACTAACGAAATGAAGTTGGCATAAATTAGGCTAGGTTGCAATATTTTCGAGTTTCGGTAGAATTTTAATTCAGGAATTTTTCAGGAATATGCGCGTTAGGAAATACAGCTTATCCGCGACATAAGAGTCTTAAATCTTCAAAACATAGCGATGTAATAAATTTAAAAATTAAATAAACCAAACCCAACTTTTGTAAACCTAACCTAACTTAAGAAAACCTAACCGAACTTTTGCCAACCTTATTTGAAAAGCCTAATTTTTGACAAATTTACCTTTCACCGACCCAACTTTTAGTTGGGTTAGGTCAGGAAAAAAGGGGTTTGTCAAAAGATAGGACTAACGAAGTGAAGTTGGCATAAGTTAGGTTAGGTTGCAATATTTTCGAGTTTCGGTCGAATTTTAATTCCGGAATTTTTCAGGAATATGCGCGTTAGGAAATACAGCTTATCCGCGAGATAAGAGTCACAAAACTTAAAAAAACAACGATGTAATAAATTTAAAAATTCAATAAGCCAAACCTAACTTTTGTAAACCTAACCTAACTTAAGAAAACCTAACCTAACTTTTGCCAACCTTATTTGAAAAGCCTAATTTTTGTCAAATTTACCTTTCACCGACCCAACTTTTAGTTGGGTTAGGTCAGGAAAAAAGGGGTTTGACAAAAGATAGGACTAACGAAATGAAGTTGGCATAAATTAGGCTAGGTTGCAGTATTTTCGAGTTTCGGTAGAATTTTAATTCAGGAATTTTTCAGGAATATGCGCGTTAGAAAATACAGCTTATCCGCGACATAAGAGTCACAAATCTTCAAAACATAGCGATGTAATAAATTTAAAAATTAAATAAACCAAACCTAACTTTTGAATACATAACCTAACTTTTGCCAACCTTATTTAAAAAAACCTAACTTTTGTCTAATTTACCTTTCACCGACCAACTTTTAGTTAGGTTAGGTCAGGAAAAAAGGGGTTTGTCAAAAGATAGGACTAACGAAGTGAAGTTGGTATAAGTTAGGCTAGGTTGCAATATTTTCGAGTTTCGGTCGAATTTTAATTCCGGAATTTTTCAGGAATATGCGCGTTAGGAAATACAGCTTATCCGCGAGATAAGAGTCACAAAACTTAAAAAAACAACGATGTAATAAATTTAAAAATTCAATAAGCCAAACCTAACTTTTGTAAACCTAACCTAACTTAAGAAAACCTAACCTAACTTTTGCCAACCTTATTTGAAAAGCCTAATTTTTGTCAAATTTACCTTTCACCGACCCAACTTTTAGTTGGGTTAGGTCAGGAAAAAAGGGGTTTGTCAAAAGATAGGACTAACGAAGTGAAGTTGGCATAAGTTAGGTTAGGTTGCAATATTTTCGAGTTTCGGTCGAATTTTAATTCCGGAATTTTTCAGGAATATGCGCGTTAGGAAATACAGCTTATCCGCGAGATAAGAGTCACAAAACTTAAAAAAACAACAATGTAATAAATTTAAAAATTCAATAAGCCAAACCTAACTTTTGTAAACCTAACCTAACTTAAGAAAACCTAACCTAACTTTTGCCAACCTTATTTGAAAAGCCTAATTTTTGTCAAATTTACCTTTCACCGACCCAACTTTTAGTTGGGTTAGGTCAGGAAAAAAGGGGTTTGACAAAAGATTGGACTAACGAAGTGAAGTTGGCATAAGTTAGGCTAGGTTGCAATATTTTCGAGTTTCGGTCGAATTTTAATTCCGGAATTTTTCAGGAATATGCGCGTTAGGAAATACAGCTTATCCGCGAGATAAGAGTCACAAAGCTTCAAAACACAGCGATGAAATAAATTTAAAAATTCAATAAGCCAAACCTAACTTTTGTAAACCTAACCTAACTTAAGAAAATCTAACCGAACTTTTGCCACCCTATTTGAAAAGCCTAATTTTTGTCAAATTTACCTTTCACCGACCCAACTTTTAGTTGGGTCAGGTCAGGAAGAATGGAGTTTGTCAAAAGATAGGACTAACGAAGTGAAGTTGGCATAAGTTAGGCTAGGTTGCAATATTTTCGAGTTTCGGTAGAATTTTAATTCCGGAATTTTTCAGGAATATGCGCGTTAGGAAATACAGCTTATCCGCGAGATAAGAGTCACAAAGCTTCAAAGCACAGCGATGAAATAAATTTAAAAATTCAATAAGCCAAACCTAACTTTTGTAAACCTAACCTAACTTAAGAAAACCTAACCGAACTTTTGCCAACCTTATTTGAAAAGCCTAATTTTTGACAAATTTACCTTTCACCGACCCAACTTTTAGTTGGGTTAGGTCAGGAAAAAAGGGGTTTGTCAAAAGATAGGACTAACGAAGTGAAGTTGGCATAAGTTAGGTTAGGTTGCAATATTTTCGAGTTTCGGTCGAATTTTAATTCCGGAATTTTTCAGGAATATGCGCGTTAGGAAATACAGCTTATCCGCGAGATAAGAGTCACAAAACTTAAAAAAACAACGATGTAATAAATTTAAAAATTCAATAAGCCAAACCTAACTTTTGTAAACCTAACCTAACTTAAGAAAACCTAACCTAACTTTTGCCAACCTTATTTGAAAAGCCTAATTTTTGTCAAATTTACCTTTCACCGACCCAACTTTTAGTTGGGTTAGGTCAGGAAAAAAGGGGTTTGACAAAAGATAGGACTAACGAAATGAAGTTGGCATAAATTAGGCTAGGTTGCAATATTTTCGAGTTTCGGTAGAATTTTAATTCAGGAATTTTTCAGGAATATGCGCGTTAGGAAATACAGCTTATCCGCGACATAAGAGTCTTAAATCTTCAAAACATAGCGATGTAATAAATTTAAAAATTAAATAAACCAAACCCAACTTTTGAATACATAACCTAACTTTTGCCAACCTTATTTAAAAAAACCTAACTTTTATCTAATTTACCTTTCACCGACCAACTTTTAGTTAGGTTAGGTCAGGAAAAAAGGGGTTTGTCAAAAGATAGGACTAACGAAGTGAAGTTGGTATAAGTAAGGTTAGGTTAGCAATATTTTCGAGTTTCGGTCGACTTTTAATTCCGGAATTTTTCAGGAATATGCGCGTTAGGAAATACAGCTTATCCGCGACATAAGAGCCACAAATCTTCAAAACACAGCGATGAAATAAATTTAAAAATTCAATAAGCCAAACCTAACTTTTGTAAACCTAACCTAACTTTTGTAAACCTAACCGAACTTTTGCCACCCTATTTGAAAAGCCTAATTTTTGTCAAATTTACCTTTCACCGACCCAACTTTTAGTTGGGTTAGGTCAGGAAGAATGGGGTTTGTCAAAAGATAGGACTAACGAAGTGAAGTTGGCATAAGTTAGGCTAGGTTGCAATATTTTCGAGTTTCGGTAGAATTTTAATTCCGGAATTTTTCAGGAATATGCGCGTTAGGAAATACAGCTTATCCGCGAGATAAGAGTCACAAAGCTTCAAAACACAGCGATGAAATAAATTTAAAAATTCAATAAGCCAAACCTAACTTTTGTAAACCTAACCTAACTTTTGTAAACCTAACCGAACTTTTGCCACCCTATTTGAAAAGCCTAATTTTTGTCAAATTTACCTTTCACCGACCCAACTTTTAGTTGGGTTAGGTCAGGAAGAATGGGGTTTGTCAAAAGATAGGACTAACGAAGTGAAGTTGGCATAAGTTAGGCTAGGTTGCAATATTTTCGAGTTTCGGTAGAATTTTAATTCCGGAATTTTTCAGGAATATGCGCGTTAGGAAATACAGCTTATCCGCGAGATAAGAGTCACAAAGCTTCAAAACACAGCGATGAAATAAATTTAAAAATTCAATAAGCCAAACCTAACTTTTGTAAACCTAACCTAACTTAAGAAAATCTAACCGAACTTTTGCCACCCTATTTGAAAAGCCTAATTTTTGTCAAATTTACCTTTCACCGACCCAACTTTTAGTTGGGTCAGGTCAGGAAGAATGGAGTTTGTCAAAAGATAGGACTAACGAAGTGAAGTTGGCATAAGTTAGGCTAGGTTGCAATATTTTCGAGTTTCGGTAGAATTTTAATTCCGGAATTTTTCAGGAATATGCGCGTTAGGAAATACAGCTTATCCGCGAGATAAGAGTCACAAAGCTTCAAAGCACAGCGATGAAATAAATTTAAAAATTCAATAAGCCAAACCTAACTTTTGTAAACCTAACCTAACTTAAGAAAACCTAACCGAACTTTTGCCAACCTTATTTGAAAAGCCTAATTTTTGACAAATTTACCTTTCACCGACCCAACTTTTAGTTGGGTTAGGTCAGGAAAAAAGGGGTTTGTCAAAAGATAGGACTAACGAAGTGAAGTTGGCATAAGTTAGGTTAGGTTGCAATATTTTCGAGTTTCGGTCGAATTTTAATTCCGGAATTTTTCAGGAATATGCGCGTTAGGAAATACAGCTTATCCGCGAGATAAGAGTCACAAAACTTAAAAAAACAACGATGTAATAAATTTAAAAATTCAATAAGCCAAACCTAACTTTTGTAAACCTAACCTAACTTAAGAAAACCTAACCTAACTTTTGCCAACCTTATTTGAAAAGCCTAATTTTTGTCAAATTTACCTTTCACCGACCCAACTTTTAGTTGGGTTAGGTCAGGAAAAAAGGGGTTTGACAAAAGATAGGACTAACGAAATGAAGTTGGCATAAATTAGGCTAGGTTGCAATATTTTCGAGTTTCGGTAGAATTTTAATTCAGGAATTTTTCAGGAATATGCGCGTTAGGAAATACAGCTTATCCGCGACATAAGAGTCTTAAATCTTCAAAACATAGCGATGTAATAAATTTAAAAATTAAATAAACCAAACCCAACTTTTGAATACATAACCTAACTTTTGCCAACCTTATTTAAAAAAACCTAACTTTTATCTAATTTACCTTTCACCGACCAACTTTTAGTTAGGTTAGGTCAGGAAAAAAGGGGTTTGTCAAAAGATAGGACTAACGAAGTGAAGTTGGTATAAGTAAGGTTAGGTTAGCAATATTTTCGAGTTTCGGTCGACTTTTAATTCCGGAATTTTTCAGGAATATGCGCGTTAGGAAATACAGCTTATCCGCGACATAAGAGCCACAAATCTTCAAAACACAGCGATGAAATAAATTTAAAAATTCAATAAGCCAAACCTAACTTTTGTAAACCTAACCTAACTTTTGTAAACCTAACCGAACTTTTGCCACCCTATTTGAAAAGCCTAATTTTTGTCAAATTTACCTTTCACCGACCCAACTTTTAGTTGGGTTAGGTCAGGAAGAATGGGGTTTGTCAAAAGATAGGACTAACGAAGTGAAGTTGGCATAAGTTAGGCTAGGTTGCAATATTTTCGAGTTTCGGTAGAATTTTAATTCCGGAATTTTTCAGGAATATGCGCGTTAGGAAATACAGCTTATCCGCGAGATAAGAGTCACAAAGCTTCAAAACACAGCGATGAAATAAATTTAAAAATTCAATAAGCCAAACCTAACTTTTGTAAACCTAACCTAACTTTTGTAAACCTAACCGAACTTTTGCCACCCTATTTGAAAAGCCTAATTTTTGTCAAATTTACCTTTCACCGACCCAACTTTTAGTTGGGTTAGGTCAGGAAGAATGGGGTTTGTCAAAAGATAGGACTAACGAAGTGAAGTTGGCATAAGTTAGGCTAGGTTGCAATATTTTCGAGTTTCGGTAGAATTTTAATTCCGGAATTTTTCAGGAATATGCGCGTTAGGAAATACAGCTTATCCGCGAGATAAGAGTCACAAAGCTTCAAAACACAGCGATGAAATAAATTTAAAAATTCAATAAGCCAAACCTAACTTTTGTAAACCTAACCTAACTTAAGAAAACCTAACCTAACTTTTACCAACCTTATTTGAAAAGCCTAACTTTTGTCAAATTTACCTTTCACCGACCCAACTTTTAGTTGGGTCAGGTCAGGAAGAATGGAGTTTGTCAAAAGATAGGACTAACGAAGTGAAGTTGGCATAAGTTAGGCTAGGTTGCAATATTTTCGAGTTTCGGTAGAATTTTAATTCCGGAATTTTTCAGGAATATGCGCGTTAGGAAATACAGCTTATCCGCGAGATAAGAGTCACAAAGCTTCAAAGCACAGCGATGAAATAAATTTAAAAATTCAATAAGCCAAACCTAACTTTTGTAAACCTAACCTAACTTAAGAAAACCTAACCGAACTTTTGCCAACCTTATTTGAAAAGCCTAATTTTTGACAAATTTACCTTTCACCGACCCAACTTTTAGTTGGGTTAGGTCAGGAAAAAAGGGGTTTGTCAAAAGATAGGACTAACGAAGTGAAGTTGGCATAAGTTAGGTTAGGTTGCAATATTTTCGAGTTTCGGTCGAATTTTAATTCCGGAATTTTTCAGGAATATGCGCGTTAGGAAATACAGCTTATCCGCGAGATAAGAGTCACAAAACTTAAAAAAACAACGATGTAATAAATTTAAAAATTCAATAAGCCAAACCTAACTTTTGTAAACCTAACCTAACTTAAGAAAACCTAACCTAACTTTTGCCAACCTTATTTGAAAAGCCTAATTTTTGTCAAATTTACCTTTCACCGACCCAACTTTTAGTTGGGTTAGGTCAGGAAAAAAGGGGTTTGACAAAAGATAGGACTAACGAAATGAAGTTGGCATAAATTAGGCTAGGTTGCAATATTTTCGAGTTTCGGTAGAATTTTAATTCAGGAATTTTTCAGGAATATGCGCGTTAGGAAATACAGCTTATCCGCGACATAAGAGTCTTAAATCTTCAAAACATAGCGATGTAATAAATTTAAAAATTAAATAAACCAAACCCAACTTTTGAATACATAACCTAACTTTTGCCAACCTTATTTAAAAAAACCTAACTTTTATCTAATTTACCTTTCACCGACCAACTTTTAGTTAGGTTAGGTCAGGAAAAAAGGGGTTTGTCAAAAGATAGGACTAACGAAGTGAAGTTGGTATAAGTAAGGTTAGGTTAGCAATATTTTCGAGTTTCGGTCGACTTTTAATTCCGGAATTTTTCAGGAATATGCGCGTTAGGAAATACAGCTTATCCGCGACATAAGAGCCACAAATCTTCAAAACACAGCGATGAAATAAATTTAAAAATTCAATAAGCCAAACCTAACTTTTGTAAACCTAACCTAACTTTTGTAAACCTAACCGAACTTTTGCCACCCTATTTGAAAAGCCTAATTTTTGTCAAATTTACCTTTCACCGACCCAACTTTTAGTTGGGTTAGGTCAGGAAGAATGGGGTTTGTCAAAAGATAGGACTAACGAAGTGAAGTTGGCATAAGTTAGGCTAGGTTGCAATATTTTCGAGTTTCGGTAGAATTTTAATTCCGGAATTTTTCAGGAATATGCGCGTTAGGAAATACAGCTTATCCGCGAGATAAGAGTCACAAAGCTTCAAAACACAGCGATGAAATAAATTTAAAAATTCAATAAGCCAAACCTAACTTTTGTAAACCTAACCTAACTTTTGTAAACCTAACCGAACTTTTGCCACCCTATTTGAAAAGCCTAATTTTTATCAAATTTACCTTTCACCGACCCAACTTTTAGTTGGGTTAGGTCAGGAAGAATGGGGTTTGTCAAAAGATAGGACTAACGAAGTGAAGTTGGCATAAGTTAGGCTAGGTTGCAATATTTTCGAGTTTCGGTAGAATTTTAATTCCGGAATTTTTCAGGAATATGCGCGTTAGGAAATACAGCTTATCCGCGAGATAAGAGTCACAAAACTTAAAAAAACAACGATGTAATAAATTTAAAAATTCAATAAGCCAAACCTAACTTTTGTAAACCTAACCTAACTTAAGAAAACCTAACCTAACTTTTGCCAACCTTATTTGAAAAGCCTAATTTTTGTCAAATTTACCTTTCACCGACCCAACTTTTAGTTGGGTTAGGTCAGGAAAAAAGGGGTTTGACAAAAGATAGGACTAACGAAATGAAGTTGGCATAAATTAGGCTAGGTTGCAGTATTTTCGAGTTTCGGTAGAATTTTAATTCAGGAATTTTTCAGGAATATGCGCGTTAGAAAATACAGCTTATCCGCGACATAAGAGTCACAAATCTTCAAAACATAGCGATGTAATAAATTTAAAAATTAAATAAACCAAACCTAACTTTTGAATACATAACCTAACTTTTGCCAACCTTATTTAAAAAAACCTAACTTTTGTCTAATTTACCTTTCACCGACCAACTTTTAGTTAGGTTAGGTCAGGAAAAAAGGGGTTTGTCAAAAGATAGGACTAACGAAGTGAAGTTGGTATAAGTTAGGTTAGGTTGCAATATTTTCGAGTTTCGGTCGAATTTTAATTCCGGAATTTTTCAGGAATATGCGCGTTAGGAAATACAGCTTATCCGCGAGATAAGAGTCACAAAACTTAAAAAAACAACGATGTAATAAATTTAAAAATTCAATAAGCCAAACCTAACTTTTGTAAACCTAACCTAACTTAAGAAAACCTAACCTAACTTTTGCCAACCTTATTTGAAAAGCCTAATTTTTGTCAAATTTACCTTTCACCGACCCAACTTTTAGTTGGGTTAGGTCAGGAAAAAAGGGGTTTGTCAAAAGATAGGACTAACGAAGTGAAGTTGGCATAAGTTAGGTTAGGTTGCAATATTTTAGAGTTTCGGTCGAATTTTAATTCCGGAATTTTTCAGGAATATGCGCGTTAGGAAATACAGCTTATCCGCGAGATAAGAGTCACAAAACTTAAAAAAACAACAATGTAATAAATTTAAAAATTCAATAAGCCAAACCTAACTTTTGTAAACCTAACCTAACTTAAGAAAACCTAACCTAACTTTTGCCAACCTTATTTGAAAAGCCTAATTTTTGTCAAATTTACCTTTCACCGACCCAACTTTTAGTTGGGTTAGGTCAGGAAAAAAGGGGTTTGACAAAAGATTGGACTAACGAAGTGAAGTTGGCATAAGTTAGGCTAGGTTGCAATATTTTCGAGTTTCGGTAGAATTTTAATTCCGGAATTTTTCAGGAATATGCGCGTTAGGAAATACAGCTTATCCGCGAGATAAGAGTCACAAAGCTTCAAAACACAGCGATGAAATAAATTTAAAAATTCAATAAGCCAAACCTAACTTTTGTAAACCTAACCTAACTTAAGAAAATCTAACCGAACTTTTGCCACCCTATTTGAAAAGCCTAATTTTTGTCAAATTTACCTTTCACCGACCCAACTTTTAGTTGGGTCAGGTCAGGAAGAATGGAGTTTGTCAAAAGATAGGACTAACGAAGTGAAGTTGGCATAAGTTAGGCTAGGTTGCAATATTTTCGAGTTTCGGTAGAATTTTAATTCCGGAATTTTTCAGGAATATGCGCGTTAGGAAATACAGCTTATCCGCGAGATAAGAGTCACAAAGCTTCAAAGCACAGCGATGAAATAAATTTAAAAATTCAATAAGCCAAACCTAACTTTTGTAAACCTAACCTAACTTAAGAAAACCTAACCGAACTTTTGCCAACCTTATTTGAAAAGCCTAATTTTTGACAAATTTACCTTTCACCGACCCAACTTTTAGTTGGGTTAGGTCAGGAAAAAAGGGGTTTGTCAAAAGATAGGACTAACGAAGTGAAGTTGGCATAAGTTAGGTTAGGTTGCAATATTTTCGAGTTTCGGTCGAATTTTAATTCCGGAATTTTTCAGGAATATGCGCGTTAGGAAATACAGCTTATCCGCGAGATAAGAGTCACAAAACTTAAAAAAACAACGATGTAATAAATTTAAAAATTCAATAAGCCAAACCTAACTTTTGTAAACCTAACCTAACTTAAGAAAACCTAACCTAACTTTTGCCAACCTTATTTGAAAAGCCTAATTTTTGTCAAATTTACCTTTCACCGACCCAACTTTTAGTTGGGTTAGGTCAGGAAAAAAGGGGTTTGACAAAAGATAGGACTAACGAAATGAAGTTGGCATAAATTAGGCTAGGTTGCAATATTTTCGAGTTTCGGTAGAATTTTAATTCAGGAATTTTTCAGGAATATGCGCGTTAGGAAATACAGCTTATCCGCGACATAAGAGTCTTAAATCTTCAAAACATAGCGATGTAATAAATTTAAAAATTAAATAAACCAAACCCAACTTTTGAATACATAACCTAACTTTTGCCAACCTTATTTAAAAAAACCTAACTTTTATCTAATTTACCTTTCACCGACCAACTTTTAGTTAGGTTAGGTCAGGAAAAAAGGGGTTTGTCAAAAGATAGGACTAACGAAGTGAAGTTGGTATAAGTAAGGTTAGGTTAGCAATATTTTCGAGTTTCGGTCGACTTTTAATTCCGGAATTTTTCAGGAATATGCGCGTTAGGAAATACAGCTTATCCGCGACATAAGAGCCACAAATCTTCAAAACACAGCGATGAAATAAATTTAAAAATTCAATAAGCCAAACCTAACTTTTGTAAACCTAACCTAACTTTTGTAAACCTAACCGAACTTTTGCCACCCTATTTGAAAAGCCTAATTTTTGTCAAATTTACCTTTCACCGACCCAACTTTTAGTTGGGTTAGGTCAGGAAGAATGGGGTTTGTCAAAAGATAGGACTAACGAAGTGAAGTTGGCATAAGTTAGGCTAGGTTGCAATATTTTCGAGTTTCGGTAGAATTTTAATTCCGGAATTTTTCAGGAATATGCGCGTTAGGAAATACAGCTTATCCGCGAGATAAGAGTCACAAAGCTTCAAAACACAGCGATGAAATAAATTTAAAAATTCAATAAGCCAAACCTAACTTTTGTAAACCTAACCTAACTTAAGAAAACCTAACCGAACTTTTGCCAACCTTATTTGAAAAGCCTAATTTTTGACAAATTTACCTTTCACCGACCCAACTTTTAGTTGGGTTAGGTCAGGAAAAAAGGGGTTTGTCAAAAGATAGGACTAACGAAGTGAAGTTGGCATAAGTTAGGCTAGGTTGCAATATTTTCGAGTTTCGGTAGAATTTTAATTCCGGAATTTTTCAGGAATATGCGCGTTAGGAAATACAGCTTATCCGCGAGATAAGAGTCACAAAGCTTCAAAGCACAGCGATGAAATAAATTTAAAAATTCAATAAGCCAAACCTAACTTTTGTAAACCTAACCTAACTTAAGAAAACCTAACCGAACTTTTGCCAACCTTATTTGAAAAGCCTAATTTTTGACAAATTTACCTTTCACCGACCCAACTTTTAGTTGGGTTAGGTCAGGAAAAAAGGGGTTTGTCAAAAGATAGGACTAACGAAGTGAAGTTGGCATAAGTTAGGTTAGGTTGCAATATTTTCGAGTTTCGGTCGAATTTTAATTCCGGAATTTTTCAGGAATATGCGCGTTAGGAAATACAGCTTATCCGCGAGATAAGAGTCACAAAACTTAAAAAAACAACGATGTAATAAATTTAAAAATTCAATAAGCCAAACCTAACTTTTGTAAACCTAACCTAACTTAAGAAAACCTAACCAAACTTTTGCCAACCTTATTTGAAAAGCCTAATTTTTGTCAAATTTACCTTTCACCGACCCAACTTTTAGTTGGGTTAGGTCAGGAAAAAAGGGGTTTGACAAAAGATAGGACTAACGAAATGAAGTTGGCATAAATTAGGCTAGGTTGCAATATTTTCGAGTTTCGGTAGAATTTTAATTCAGGAATTTTTCAGGAATATGCGCGTTAGGAAATACAGCTTATCCGCGACATAAGAGTCTTAAATCTTCAAAACATAGCGATGTAATAAATTTAAAAATTAAATAAACCAAACCCAACTTTTGAATACATAACCTAACTTTTGCCAACCTTATTTAAAAAAACCTAACTTTTATCTAATTTACCTTTCACCGACCAACTTTTAGTTAGGTTAGGTCAGGAAAAAAGGGGTTTGTCAAAAGATAGGACTAACGAAGTGAAGTTGGTATAAGTAAGGTTAGGTTAGCAATATTTTCGAGTTTCGGTCGACTTTTAATTCCGGAATTTTTCAGGAATATGCGCGTTAGGAAATACAGCTTATCCGCGACATAAGAGCCACAAATCTTCAAAACACAGCGATGAAATAAATTTAAAAATTCAATAAGCCAAACCTAACTTTTGTAAACCTAACCTAACTTTTGTAAACCTAACCGAACTTTTGCCACCCTATTTGAAAAGCCTAATTTTTGTCAAATTTACCTTTCACCGACCCAACTTTTAGTTGGGTTAGGTCAGGAAGAATGGGGTTTGTCAAAAGATAGGACTAACGAAGTGAAGTTGGCATAAGTTAGGCTAGGTTGCAATATTTTCGAGTTTCGGTAGAATTTTAATTCCGGAATTTTTCAGGAATATGCGCGTTAGGAAATACAGCTTATCCGCGAGATAAGAGTCACAAAGCTTCAAAACACAGCGATGAAATAAATTTAAAAATTCAATAAGCCAAACCTAACTTTTGTAAACCTAACCTAACTTTTGTAAACCTAACCGAACTTTTGCCACCCTATTTGAAAAGCCTAATTTTTGTCAAATTTACCTTTCACCGACCCAACTTTTAGTTGGGTTAGGTCAGGAAGAATGGGGTTTGTCAAAAGATAGGACTAACGAAGTGAAGTTGGCATAAGTTAGGCTAGGTTGCAATATTTTCGAGTTTCGGTAGAATTTTAATTCCGGAATTTTTCAGGAATATGCGCGTTAGGAAATACAGCTTATCCGCGAGATAAGAGTCACAAAGCTTCAAAACACAGCGATGAAATAAATTTAAAAATTCAATAAGCCAAACCTAACTTTTGTAAACCTAACCTAACTTAAGAAAACCTAACCTAACTTTTACCAACCTTATTTGAAAAGCCTAACTTTTGTCAAATTTACCTTTCACCGACCCAACTTTTAGTTGGGTTAGGTCAGGAAAAAAGGGGTTTGACAAAAGATAGGACTAACGAAATGAAGTTGGCATAAATTAGGCTAGGTTGCAATATTTTCGAGTTTCGGTAGAATTTTAATTCAGGAATTTTTCAGGAATATGCGCGTTAGGAAATACAGCTTATCCGCGACATAAGAGTCACAAATCTTAAAAACATAGCGATGTAATAAATTTAAAAATTAGATAAACCAAACCTAACTTTTGAATACATAATCTAACTTTTGCCAACCTCATTTAAAAGAACCTAACTTTTGTATAATTTTCCTTTCACCGACCAACTTTTAGTTAGGTTAGGTCAGGAAAAAAGGGGTTTGTCAAAAGATAGGACTAACGAAGTGAAGTTGGTATAAGTAAGGTTAGGTTAGCAATATTTTCGAGTTTCGGTCGACTTTTAATTCCGGAATTTTACAGGAATATGCGCGTTAGGAAATGCAGCTTATCCGCGAGATAAGAGTCACAAAACTTCAAAACACAGCGATGAAATAAATTTAAAAATTCAATAAGCCAAACCTAACTTTTGTAAACCTAACCTAACTTAAGAAAATCTAACCGAACTTTTGCCACCCTATTTGAAAAGCCTAATTTTTGTCAAATTTACCTTTCACCGACCCAACTTTTAGTTGGGTCAGGTCAGGAAGAATGGGGTTTGTCAAAAGATAGGACTAACGAAGTGAAGTTGGCATAAGTTAGGCTAGGTTGCAATATTTTCGAGTTTCGGTAGAATTTTAATTCCGGAATTTTTCAGGAATATGCGCGTTAGGAAATACAGCTTATCCGCGAGATAAGAGTCACAAAGCTTCAAAACACAGCGATGAAATAAATTTAAAAATTCAATAAGCCAAACCTAACTTTTGTAAACCTAACCTAACTTAAGAAAATCTAACCGAACTTTTGCCACCCTATTTGAAAAGCCTAATTTTTGTCAAATTTACCTTTCACCGACCCAACTTTTAGTTGGGTCAGGTCAGGAAGAATGGAGTTTGTCAAAAGATAGGACTAACGAAGTGAAGTTGGCATAAGTTAGGCTAGGTTGCAATATTTTCGAGTTTCGGTAGAATTTTAATTCCGGAATTTTTCAGGAATATGCGCGTTAGGAAATACAGCTTATCCGCGAGATAAGAGTCACAAAGCTTCAAAGCACAGCGATGAAATAAATTTAAAAATTCAATAAGCCAAACCTAACTTTTGTAAACCTAACCTAACTTAAGAAAACCTAACCGAACTTTTGCCAACCTTATTTGAAAAGCCTAATTTTTGACAAATTTACCTTTCACCGACCCAACTTTTAGTTGGGTTAGGTCAGGAAAAAAGGGGTTTGTCAAAAGATAGGACTAACGAAGTGAAGTTGGCATAAGTTAGGTTAGGTTGCAATATTTTCGAGTTTCGGTCGAATTTTAATTCCGGAATTTTTCAGGAATATGCGCGTTAGGAAATACAGCTTATCCGCGAGATAAGAGTCACAAAACTTAAAAAAACAACGATGTAATAAATTTAAAAATTCAATAAGCCAAACCTAACTTTTGTAAACCTAACCTAACTTAAGAAAACCTAACCTAACTTTTGCCAACCTTATTTGAAAAGCCTAATTTTTGTCAAATTTACCTTTCACCGACCCAACTTTTAGTTGGGTTAGGTCAGGAAAAAAGGGGTTTGACAAAAGATAGGACTAACGAAATGAAGTTGGCATAAATTAGGCTAGGTTGCAATATTTTCGAGTTTCGGTAGAATTTTAATTCAGGAATTTTTCAGGAATATGCGCGTTAGGAAATACAGCTTATCCGCGACATAAGAGTCTTAAATCTTCAAAACATAGCGATGTAATAAATTTAAAAATTAAATAAACCAAACCCAACTTTTGTAAACCTAACCTAACTTAAGAAAACCTAACCGAACTTTTGCCAACCTTATTTGAAAAGCCTAATTTTTGACAAATTTACCTTTCACCGACCCAACTTTTAGTTAGGTTAGGTCAGGAAAAAAGGGGTTTGTCAAAAGATAGGACTAACGAAGTGAAGTTGGCATAAGTTAGGTTAGGTTGCAATATTTTCGAGTTTCGGTCGAATTTTAATTCCGGAATTTTTCAGGAATATGCGCGTTAGGAAATACAGCTTATCCGCGAGATAAGAGTCACAAAACTTAAAAAAACAACGATGTAATAAATTTAAAAATTCAATAAGCCAAACCTAACTTTTGTAAACCTAACCTAACTTAAGAAAACCTAACCTAACTTTTGCCAACCTTATTTGAAAAGCCTAATTTTTGTCAAATTTACCTTTCACCGACCCAACTTTTAGTTGGGTTAGGTCAGGAAAAAAGGGGTTTGACAAAAGATAGGACTAACGAAATGAAGTTGGCATAAATTAGGCTAGGTTGCAATATTTTCGAGTTTCGGTAGAATTTTAATTCAGGAATTTTTCAGGAATATGCGCGTTAGAAAATACAGCTTATCCGCGACATAAGAGTCACAAATCTTCAAAACATAGCGATGTAATAAATTTAAAAATTAAATAAACCAAACCTAACTTTTGAATACATAACCTAACTTTTGCCAACCTTATTTAAAAAAACCTAACTTTTGTCTAATTTACCTTTCACCGACCAACTTTTAGTTAGGTTAGGTCAGGAAAAAAGGGGTTTGTCAAAAGATAGGACTAACGAAGTGAAGTTGGTATAAGTTAGGTTAGGTTGCAATATTTTCGAGTTTCGGTCGAATTTTAATTCCGGAATTTTTCAGGAATATGCGCGTTAGGAAATACAGCTTATCCGCGAGATAAGAGTCACAAAACTTAAAAAAACAACGATGTAATAAATTTAAAAATTCAATAAGCCAAACCTAACTTTTGTAAACCTAACCTAACTTAAGAAAACCTAACCTAACTTTTGCCAACCTTATTTGAAAAGCCTAATTTTTGTCAAATTTACCTTTCACCGACCCAACTTTTAGTTGGGTTAGGTCAGGAAAAAAGGGGTTTGTCAAAAGATAGGACTAACGAAGTGAAGTTGGCATAAGTTAGGTTAGGTTGCAATATTTTCGAGTTTCGGTCGAATTTTAATTCCGGAATTTTTCAGGAATATGCGCGTTAGGAAATACAGCTTATCCGCGAGATAAGAGTCACAAAACTTAAAAAAACAACAATGTAATAAATTTAAAAATTCAATAAGCCAAACCTAACTTTTGTAAACCTAACCTAACTTAAGAAAACCTAACCTAACTTTTGCCAACCTTATTTGAAAAGCCTAATTTTTGTCAAATTTACCTTTCACCGACCCAACTTTTAGTTGGGTTAGGTCAGGAAAAAAGGGGTTTGACAAAAGATAGGACTAACGAAGTGAAGTTGGCATAAGTTAGGCTAGGTTGCAATATTTTCGAGTTTCGGTAGAATTTTAATTCCGGAATTTTTCAGGAATATGCGCGTTAGGAAATACAGCTTATCCGCGAGATAAGAGTCACAAAGCTTCAAAACACAGCGATGAAATAAATTTAAAAATTCAATAAGCCAAACCTAACTTTTGTAAACCTAACCTAACTTAAGAAAATCTAACCGAACTTTTGCCACCCTATTTGAAAAGCCTAATTTTTGTCAAATTTACCTTTCACCGACCCAACTTTTAGTTGGGTCAGGTCAGGAAGAATGGAGTTTGTCAAAAGATAGGACTAACGAAGTGAAGTTGGCATAAGTTAGGCTAGGTTGCAATATTTTCGAGTTTCGGTAGAATTTTAATTCCGGAATTTTTCAGGAATATGCGCGTTAGGAAATACAGCTTATCCGCGAGATAAGAGTCACAAAGCTTCAAAGCACAGCGATGAAATAAATTTAAAAATTCAATAAGCCAAACCTAACTTTTGTAAACCTAACCTAACTTAAGAAAACCTAACCGAACTTTTGCCAACCTTATTTGAAAAGCCTAATTTTTGACAAATTTACCTTTCACCGACCCAACTTTTAGTTGGGTTAGGTCAGGAAAAAAGGGGTTTGTCAAAAGATAGGACTAACGAAGTGAAGTTGGCATAAGTTAGGTTAGGTTGCAATATTTTCGAGTTTCGGTCGAATTTTAATTCCGGAATTTTTCAGGAATATGCGCGTTAGGAAATACAGCTTATCCGCGAGATAAGAGTCACAAAACTTAAAAAAACAACGATGTAATAAATTTAAAAATTCAATAAGCCAAACCTAACTTTTGTAAACCTAACCTAACTTAAGAAAACCTAACCTAACTTTTGCCAACCTTATTTGAAAAGCCTAATTTTTGTCAAATTTACCTTTCACCGACCCAACTTTTAGTTGGGTTAGGTCAGGAAAAAAGGGGTTTGACAAAAGATAGGACTAACGAAATGAAGTTGGCATAAATTAGGCTAGGTTGCAATATTTTCGAGTTTCGGTAGAATTTTAATTCAGGAATTTTTCAGGAATATGCGCGTTAGGAAATACAGCTTATCCGCGACATAAGAGTCTTAAATCTTCAAAACATAGCGATGTAATAAATTTAAAAATTAAATAAACCAAACCCAACTTTTGAATACATAACCTAACTTTTGCCAACCTTATTTAAAAAAACCTAACTTTTATCTAATTTACCTTTCACCGACCAACTTTTAGTTAGGTTAGGTCAGGAAAAAAGGGGTTTGTCAAAAGATAGGACTAACGAAGTGAAGTTGGTATAAGTAAGGTTAGGTTAGCAATATTTTCGAGTTTCGGTCGACTTTTAATTCCGGAATTTTTCAGGAATATGCGCGTTAGGAAATACAGCTTATCCGCGACATAAGAGCCACAAATCTTCAAAACACAGCGATGAAATAAATTTAAAAATTCAATAAGCCAAACCTAACTTTTGTAAACCTAACCTAACTTTTGTAAACCTAACCGAACTTTTGCCACCCTATTTGAAAAGCCTAATTTTTGTCAAATTTACCTTTCACCGACCCAACTTTTAGTTGGGTTAGGTCAGGAAGAATGGGGTTTGTCAAAAGATAGGACTAACGAAGTGAAGTTGGCATAAGTTAGGCTAGGTTGCAATATTTTCGAGTTTCGGTAGAATTTTAATTCCGGAATTTTTCAGGAATATGCGCGTTAGGAAATACAGCTTATCCGCGAGATAAGAGTCACAAAGCTTCAAAACACAGCGATGAAATAAATTTAAAAATTCAATAAGCCAAACCTAACTTTTGTAAACCTAACCTAACTTAAGAAAACCTAACCTAACTTTTACCAACCTTATTTGAAAAGCCTAACTTTTGTCAAATTTACCTTTCACCGACCCAACTTTTAGTTGGGTTAGGTCAGGAAAAAAGGGGTTTGACAAAAGATAGGACTAACGAAATGAAGTTGGCATAAATTAGGCTAGGTTGCAATATTTTCGAGTTTCGGTAGAATTTTAATTCAGGAATTTTTCAGGAATATGCGCGTTAGGAAATACAGCTTATCCGCGACATAAGAGTCACAAATCTTAAAAACATAGCGATGTAATAAATTTAAAAATTAGATAAACCAAACCTAACTTTTGAATACATAATCTAACTTTTGCCAACCTCATTTAAAAGAACCTAACTTTTGTATAATTTTCCTTTCACCGACCAACTTTTAGTTAGGTTAGGTCAGGAAAAAAGGGGTTTGTCAAAAGATAGGACTAACGAAGTGAAGTTGGTATAAGTAAGGTTAGGTTAGCAATATTTTCGAGTTTCGGTCGACTTTTAATTCCGGAATTTTTCAGGAATATGCGCGTTAGGAAATGCAGCTTATCCGCGAGATAAGAGTCACAAAACTTCAAAACACAGCGATGAAATAAATTTAAAAATTCAATAAGCCAAACCTAACTTTTGTAAACCTAACCTAACTTAAGAAAATCTAACCGAACTTTTGCCACCCTATTTGAAAAGCCTAATTTTTGTCAAATTTACCTTTCACCGACCCAACTTTTAGTTGGGTCAGGTCAGGAAGAATGGGGTTTGTCAAAAGATAGGACTAACGAAGTGAAGTTGGCATAAGTTAGGCTAGGTTGCAATATTTTCGAGTTTCGGTAGAATTTTAATTCCGGAATTTTTCAGGAATATGCGCGTTAGGAAATACAGCTTATCCGCGAAATAAGAGTCACAAAGCTTCAAAACACAGCGATGAAATAAATTTAAAAATTCAATAAGCCAAACCTTACTTTTGTAAACCTAACCTAACTTAAGAAAACCTAACCGAACTTTTGCCAACCTTATTTGAAAAGCCTAATTTTTGACAAATTTACCTTTCACCGACCCAACTTTTAGTTGGGTTAGGTCAGGAAAAAAGGGGTTTGTCAAAAGATAGGACTAACGAAGTGAAGTTGGCATAAGTTAGGTTAGGTTGCAATATTTTCGAGTTTCGGTCGAATTTTAATTCCGGAATTTTTCAGGAATATGCGCGTTAGGAAATACAGCTTATCCGCGACATAAGAGTCACAAATCTTCAAAACATAGCGATGTAATAAATTTAAAAATTAAATAAACCAAACCCAACTTTTGAATACATAACCTAACTTTTGCCAACCTTATTTAAAAAAACCTAACTTTTATCTAATTTACCTTTCACCGACCAACTTTTAGTTAGGTTAGGTCAGGAAAAAAGGGGTTTGTCAAAAGATAGGACTAACGAAGTGAAGTTGGTATAAGTAAGGTTAGGTTTTTTTTTTTTTTTTTTTTTTTATTGGTTGATAGGCAAGCGCTTGTCCGCTATCACGCCTGATGTTAAGCGTTGATGCGATCTACGATGAATCGCGCTTGCCTAGAAGGTACCGGTTCACTCGCGACTTGAAGACCCCCAGATTGTACCTATCGGGAAATACAGACTCAGGCAAGGAGTTCCATTCCTTAGCGGTACGGATAATAAAATTAGAAGCAAAACGCTTAGTCCGTGTCCCAGGAATATCCACTATAAAACGGTGGCGCTGATTCGTACGTCTGGTTGTCCGTTGGAAGAAGGGAGATGGTGGAATTAGGTTGTGCAATTCCACTGCACACTCGCCGAAATGTATCCGATAAAAAACCGATAAGCTTGCAACTTTGCGTCTATGCTCGAGGCTTTTGAGCTTTTTATCGAAGAGATAGTCATTGCCAATGAGCTTTCTGGCCCTCCGCTCAATAGCTTCTAGTGTCTGGAGCTGGTATTTGGCAGAGCCATCCCAGAGATGAGAACAGTACTCCATACATGAACGAATTTGCGCTTGATAAAGATTGAGCAGCAGTTCCGGCGTGAAGTACTTTCTCACCTTTGCCAGAACGCCAAGCTTTTTAGACGCTAATTGAGCTTTACTCTCAATGAAAGAGCCAAAATTGAGAGATGGAGTCAAAGACATGCCGAGAAGCTCTAGATGTTCAGTAATCGGCACGGATACACCTCGGAAAGTAGGAGACAGGTCAAAATTACTCCTTTTGGCAGAGAACAGACACGCCTGGGTCTTAGATGGATTGAACCTGACTAGATTGGCATCGCCCCAATCGGAGACTGCCTGCAGTGATAGGTTCATGCGACTAACCATCGCCTCCCTAAGACACTGGACCTGTTCTGCACCAGCTCGAGCATCAGATATGTAGCTCTCTACAACGGTGCTGTCATCTGCGTACCCCAAAATACCGGGTATAAGCAGGTCATTAATATGCAGCAGGAACAGCGTTGCAGAGAGAACCGAACCCTGAGGGACTCCGGCATTGATAGCCAACTGGTCGGACGAGCAGCCGTCAATGACAACTTGAATCGACCGATCCCTCAGGAAGTCCGATATCCAGACACAAAAACCGGTGGGAAGTCCGTATGCTGAAAGCTTACCAATAAGGCCATCGTGCCACACCCTGTCAAAAGCCTTCGAGATATCGAGAGAGACGGCGAGTGCTTCTCCGTACTTCTCGATGGCTTCGCTCCATATGTAAGTGGCGTATGCTAGAAGATCTCCAGTGGACCGGTTTCGGCGAAACCCGTATTGACGGTCACTGAGAAGGTCGTTTGCTTCTAGATACGACAGGAGCCTATGGTTCAGTACACGTTCCATTATCTTACAGAGAATGGATGTTACTGAGATGGGCCTGTAGTTGGCAGGGTCGGCACGACTACCCTTTTTAGGCACGGGTTGCACGTTGGCCAGCTTCCATATCTTTGGTACTAGTCCCTTTGCCATAGATAGGCGGTATAGGCGTGTTAATACCGGAGCTAACTCAGGCGCGCAAGTCCTAAGAACTATTGCTGGTATACCATCCGGACCACTGGCTTTGTTCACGTCCAGATCGCGCAACGCTTTTCTTACCTCGGTCTGTCTGATGCGGACTTCCGACATTAAAGTCCCAGAACTTGGTAAAGCCGATGGTACAGCATTGCCAGGATCTAAACGCGAACACTCGGCAAATAAATTGGCAAATAAATCTGCCTTTTCCTTGGCGCTATGCGCCAGAGATCCGTCTGGCTTCAGTAGAGGAGGCATTGAGGAACGGCAAAAGTTGACCTCGACCGATTTAGCCAGGGACCAAAACGCTTTACTCCCTGATGGGAACGAAGCAAGTTTATTCACCTATTCGGCTTATGTGGTCGAAGCGAGCTCTTTTGATAACCTTTTTGCAGGACTTGGCGGCCTTGTTAAAGGCTTTCTTCAATTCGCGTATATTTCCAGCTTTACGGGATCGAGCTTCAACCCAGGCAAGGTATGCCTCACGTTTCGATGCAACGGCAACTCTGCATTTGGCATTGTACCAGGGGTGAGCTTTGCTAGAGAGGGGCACGTCAGAGAATGGAATAAAATACTCCATACCCTGACGAAGCACATCGGCCACAGCATCCGCGCAAGCTGAGGGATCGCTAGAAGAAAAGCAAACATGCCGCCATGGATAAGACGCAAAAAAACAACGCATCTCTTCCCAATCTGCTGACTTGTAACGCCATATTCGCCGGGAGGTTAGCAATATTTTCGAGTTTCGGTCGACTTTTAATTCCGGAATTTTTCAGGAATATGCGCGTTAGGAAATACAGCTTATCCGCGACATAAGAGTCACAAATCTTCAAAACACAGCGATGAAATAAATTTAAAAATTCAATAAGCCAAACCTAACTTTTGTAAACCTAACCTAACTTAAGAAAACCTAACCGAACTTTTGCCACCCTATTTGAAAAGCCTAATTTTTGTCAAATTTACCTTTCACCGACCCAACTTTTAGTTGGGTTAGGTCAGGAAGAATGGGGTTTGTCAAAAGATAGGACTAACGAAGTGAAGTTGGCATAAGTTAGGCTAGGTTGCAATATTTTCGAGTTTCGGTAGAATTTTAATTCCGGAATTTTTCAGGAATATGCGCGTTAGGAAATACAGCTTATCCGCGAGATAAGAGTCACAAAGCTTCAAAACACAGCGATGAAATAAATTTAAAAATTCAATAAGCCAAACCTAACTTTTGTAAACCTAACCTAACTTAAGAAAACCTAACCGAACTTTTGCCACCCTATTTGAAAAGCCTAATTTTTGTCAAATTTACCTTTCACCGACCCAACTTTTAGTTGGGTTAGGTCAGGAAGAATGGGGTTTGTCAAAAGATAGGACTAACGAAGTGAAGTTGGCATAAGTTAGGCTAGGTTGCAATATTTTCGAGTTTCGGTAGAATTTTAATTCCGGAATTTTTCAGGAATATGCGCGTTAGGAAATACAGCTTATCCGCGAGATAAGAGTCACAAAGCTTCAAAACACAGCGATGAAATAAATTTAAAAATTCAATAAGCCAAACCTAACTTTTGTAAACCTAACCTAACTTAAGAAAACCTAACCGAACTTTTGCCAACCTTATTTGAAAAGCCTAATTTTTGACAAATTTACCTTTCACCGACCCAACTTTTAGTTGGGTTAGGTCAGGAAAAAAGGGGTTTGTCAAAAGATAGGACTAACGAAGTGAAGTTGGCATAAGTTAGGTTAGGTTAGGTTAGGTTAGGTTAGGTTAGGTTTTTTTTTTTTTTTTTTTTTTTTTAAATGAAAATTCAATTCTGCGGACACTTGGTCTGCACTTTTTTGTGTTTATTTTATTTTGTTAATGTGAAGTTTTTTCGCTCCATACTTACAGGGTTTCCTTATACATAATATATAATATATATAAAACAAAAATAAAACAAAATAAAAGAAAAGAACATTTCAGAACATTACAGTTGCAACCATTGTATATTTATTTTTATGCTAGTGTTAGTTATTTCTTATTTAAGCTTAGTGACTAATGAATGTTTTTTTTTTTTTTTTTTTTTTTTTTTTTCTTGTAATTATTATTATTAGTTTTTTTTTTGTTTTTTTTTTTTTTTTTATTAGTGTGGTTTTTTATTTTTATTTTTTTTTCCTTTTGTCTGTGTATATTTACATATTTTTTTTTTTTTTTTTTTTTTGGTTTAATATTTTTTTTTTTTTTTTTTTTTTTTTTTCTTGTCTCTTACTAGCTATTACAATAGGGTTAGTGATACATGCTTACTGTTAAGTTTGTACAGGTCATTCTTATTTTAATATAATCATAAGTAACTTTTATTTAGATAGTCTGAATATCCACAATATTATTTATAGATATTCAGACTATCTCGACGGTCTGTATCTCAGAAGGCAGCACCGAAAAGTTTTGGTTCCCTATTGACAGGTGGTAAAACAATTTATTATTTGGCGCCGTTTTCCGGGCTCTTAAGTTGTTTCAGGATTTTATTTGTTGTTTCGTTGTCTCCACGCCTGATAGCCATTTTTAGGTTATAGTCTTTTATTTTTGCCGTGCTTGCATTCTCCGTACCCCTGATTAAACTGGCTATTGCGTCGTCTCTACTGTTGTCAGTAAAGTAGACGCAGCTTCCAGTGTGTCTGGAGATTGCAACCACGGCGTGAGGAACACTTTGGAAGATTTTGGATTTTCGTGGAGTTGTACGCACAATAACCACTGTCTCATACGTCAGTCCTTGTGCTTCGTGTATGGTTAAGGTACGGGATTCCGGTTGTGATCCATAGCCCTGACTGATTAGGAGCCCCTTCTCAGCCTGGGTGTGGACAAGGTAAAGTGTTCGGTCCATTTTCGGAATCTCTGTTCCTGTGTACCTCTTTAGCGACAAGGATTTGGTGAGAGTTTTAGACGAGTATATGCCGCTGTATATTTCTCTGAGGGCATATGCTACGTCTTGTGGGTTTCTGTGCGTACAAAGGAGTTCTTTGGAGATGCCAGTCACCAGATTTGGTCTGTTGTAGAGTAGGGGGAAGAGGTTGTTTCTGTCGATGTATGGGAGTTGGTTGTTGTCACCCAGGAGGATAGCTTCACGGGCTTTAGCAAGCTGGATTGCCATGACTATGGATCCGAAGTGGTTCATGAGGGCCTCGTCCACCATAAGGCGTTTACACTCTTCGCCCTCATTCATACCGTTTGCCAATAAGGATGCCATAGTCCGCACTCGCCTTTTCGTCTTTTCCCCAATCCTGGGTTCCAATTTTTCCCTAAGGTCTAAAGCGGCTGCTGTGGATGTGGTCACAATTATGTCGTTGTTGATGTCTATCTGGGACATTACCCAAGTGGTTTTTCCGCATCCTGGGACTCCATTGACCCATGTTATGCTGGGTTTCGTCCAGCGCTCCGGGGCGCCGCCTTTAAACAGGTCACCCGCTACGGCTTCTGCCATTTCGAGTGTCCTGTCATATAGCATCACCCTGGTGCACTTGGCGACCACCAGTATTGGATCATTGGCGGGTGCTTTAAAGATGATTTGACCCTCGTTCCTCGACCTTTCATTGTCCCTGGACACAAACCCACCAGTGCTGCTGTAAGCGGCCATATACGATCCCGACATGCTACCCTTCAGAATCTGCGCCTTGTCGTTGTCGTAGACGGCCGCCTCAGCCTCGTCCAGTTGAATTCGAAGCAGTTCCTGGTTACCCCGGTGATAAGTCTGCAGGATGGATTCGCAGATGTCCGTGTAAACTTGTTGGGTTGCCTTTGTAACTGCTACGAATTCAAGGAATGCATTCACCATGTGGTCCTGTGGTCCATTGGCCGGTCTCAGAGTTGGTGGTTTCACTTGTCCCATGTCTGCTCGTGTGCGCGGACGTTCGGGTGGTTCTGATTTGTGACGTGATGGTTGTTTTGTGAATACCTCCACAGCAGACTCCATCGACAGAGCTCTTCTCATAGTGTGTATTTTTTTACCTATTGTGTTGGGGATTGCCTGGAAGGCTTTGCTGAGGGTCGCTGTGATCAAGGATAGCTTGCGCCTTTGATCACTGGTTTTGTTGGCCGTCTGCACATGCACATGAACTGAATGATGCCAATAAGAAAATATCTGCCTTATTAGAGCAGCAACAACAACATGAGGTGGATAAAACTCAAAGCCTTTTTGAGGAGCTAATGCTCTCGCCTGGTATTCAGTTAGCTAATTCAGCTGTAACGGCTGGTGTTTGCGTTACACCCAGACCTAATATTTTAGGTGCTAATAAATTAAAGAAGTATATAAATATTCGAAAATTTATAAAGAAAACTGGAAGGTTAATTAAGAAAAATAATTGTTTTTATAAAAATATTGCTTTGCGGAAAGAAAGAATTAGTCTTTTGGATTCAATGGAAATTTACAGTAATAAATTAACTGAAAGCAGGCAAATGTATGACCGGGACACTAAACAATTGCAATTAAATATAATAAATTGGCATGAGTCACTTGAGTCAATGCAAAATAAATATTGTACTGCGCAGAAACAAATTGATGAACACATCAAATCTGCCACAGAGTTAGTTGAACTCTGCAAATATAACGCGGAGAGATATGACTCTTTAATAAATAGTCAAATTGATACTTGTAATGATTTCTCTAAAGAGGAAAACATAATTCGGACACCTCAGAGCCCCTGTCATTCATTAACCTGCATAGAGACCTTAAAAAGTAACTATTGCAAACAGTCATTTAAATCAGCTACCTCATGCAAGTCAAAAGACACAAAAACGATTGTTTTCTCAGATAAACTGGGACAAGGTCTAGGAGTAACGATGAAAAATATATATAATAGAAATGTTATAAATGTATGTACACCTGGTAAGTCTTTTGAAGATATTGTGCATAGTTTATCTTTGTATGAAATAGATAGTTTGACCAACATAATTATTTTATGTGGCGACAGCTCCCAAGTTAGGAAACGTGAAATCTTGATGAATATTAACTTTTTATTGAAACTACAGTCTGAAACCGGCTGTAAATTAGTAATTAGCTCATTTCCTTACGCGAAAAACCTAACTAGGGAGCAGAATCAGCATATATATGAGTTAAACTCATATTTGTTCAACTTGATAAATTGTCATAGTGACAAGGTTTTATATTTTGATATTAATAATTTTATTAATAATTTTATTTTGACATCGGATACTATGTATCTTGCAAATAGGTTTAGGACAAAAATAGCTAAATTGTTAGCTTTTAATTTACAAGACACCTTTCAAGGTGGCAAGCCAAAGTCTTTTGACTCTGATTTTAGTAGCTTACCTACTAATAATAATTTAATTAATTTAAATAATATAAACACTTCTTTACAAAGTGAAAACGTCTCTAAATCGGCTTTAAACTAAAACATAAGACAACAGCCAAGCCCTCTTGCCTTAACGTATTATGTCAAAACATTCAGGGCCTGTCTGGCAAAGTTTTAGAGTTAGAATTATTTGCAGAATGTAATGACATTCATGTCATTTGTATAACTGAGCACTGGCTGAATCATTGTGATTTGTCATGTAGTGTGAATAATTTTCAGTTAGCAAATTTATTATCTAGGAAGACAACAACGCGTGGCGGCTCTCTAATTTTCGTAAAAAATAATATAAGCTACAGAGAAAGAAAGGATATTGTAAACCTTTCTATAGAACGTCATGTCGAGCTGTCATGTGTAGAATTAAAAAGCTTAGTCATTGTATGTGTATACCGACCACCTAAAGGTAATTTTGAAACATTTGAATCGGTGATGGAGGATGTGTTGAATAAGTTAAAGTTAAAAAATAAACCAATAGCAGTATGTGGCGATTTTAATGTTGATATTCTCGAAAGCTGTGCATTGACTACACGAATATTAACTTTGTTCAATTCTTTTAATTTAATTAATCAGTTCTTGGAGCCCACAAGGGTAACATCTCATTCAGCCACTTGCATAGATAATGTTTTTTCGGAGTCTGATCCGACCAACAAACTAGTCGTTAAAAATATTACATCCGACCATTACGGATTAAAGGTATCCTATGAATTAGATATTGTTGATGCGCCTAAAAGTGTACAATGCAGGCCCGTTACAAAAACGCGACTACGTAATTTTGAAAATAATGTAGCTGATAAAGTTTCTACGATGCCATATGTGCATGATGATCCTAATGCGCTTTATGGAACCCTTTTTGAATTAGTAACGAATGAGTTCAATAATATCTTTAAGTCTAAAACGATTAAATGCACCCAGAAGTTAAAGTTTTGCAAATGGGCTACGACAGGTATTTATAAAAGTAGAAACAGGCTGTATGAACTATATAAATTAAGAGAAACTAATCACAGCCCTCGTTTCGTAGAACATGTAAAACAATATTCTAAGATTTTCAAAAAAGCATGTTCTAAAGCAAAGTCTATATTTTTAAAGGATAAAATTAAAAAGTCAAATAATAAAATCAAAACAACTTGGGATATTATTAAGCGTGAAACCGGAAAAGGTAAACAACATGACAACAGTCTAGCGCTTAACATTAATAACGCAAGAATAAACTCTGAAACAGAAATTGCTAATATTTTTGATAACTTTTTTGTAAATATACCATTAGTAACCACCTCTAATTTGAATTCTCCACCAGCTTCTGCTGTCTCGGTTCTTGAAAAACATGTGTCTGAGTGTAGTTCATTATTTAATTTTAAAGAAATTAATTCGAGCGATATAATCAAAACATTTAATTTACTTAAAATGAAAACTACCACTGATTTATGGGGCATATCTGTTACTGTACTTAAAAACATTATTCATGCTATTGCCCCTTATCTTGCTATTATATTTAATCAGTGTATCGCTCAAGGAATTTTTCCTGATTTAATGAAATTTAGCAAAGTGATACCTTTATTTAAATCAGGAAACAAAGAAGACCCAAGTAATTATAGACCAATATCAATATTACCCGCCTTAAGCAAAATATTTGAAAAAATAATACTAGAGCAATTATTGTCTCATTTCTCATTAAACAATCTCATGCATAGCAAACAATTCGGATTTATGAAGGGTCAGTCAACCACGGATGCTGGGGTTGCACTTTTAAAGCATGTGTTTGATGCCTGGGAAAAGTCGCAAAATACTCTTGGAATATTTTGCGACTTATCCAAGGCTTTTGATTGTGTTGATCACCGGACGCTGCTGTTGAAGCTAAATCATTACGGTGTAAAAAATAATGCCCAGAAACTAATACTGTCGTATCTCAGTTCCAGAACTCAGACAGTTGACATTAATGGAGTGAAATCAAACGGCTCTCAGATTAAACTAGGCGTACCTCAAGGCTCTATTTTAGGCCCTTTTCTATTTTTGGTTTATATTAATGATTTGCCTTTCTTTGCCAAAAACTTCTGTGATATTGTGTTGTTTGCAGATGATACTTCTTTAATATTTAACATAGACAGAAACAAAACCAATTTTGACGATGTAAACAAAGCACTGTCACAAGTACTCGGTTGGTTTAATTCTAACAATTTGCAGCTTAATGCAAAGAAAACAAAGTGCGTACTTTTTTCTCTGCCAAATGTACAGACGGTACCTGTAGAAATTGTAATCAACAACGAAAAACTGGATTTAGTACAATCAACGATCTTTCTGGGTGTAACTTTAGACTCGAAACTTCAATGGCATGCGCATATCGCAACATTAGCTGGTAAGCTTAGTTCTGCTTCCTACGCTATTAGAAAAGTACGACAGCTAACAGATGTTGATACTGCTAGAACTGTATACTTTAGTTATTTCCATAGCATCATGTCATATGGCATTCTTTTGTGGGGATTAGCGGCTGGCATTAATGCTATATTCATCTTGCAAAAACGAGCAATCAGAGCCATCTATAAACTAGGCTCCAAAACTTCGCTTAGAGACAAGTTCAAGGAAATAGGTATACTGACAGCTGCATCTCAATTTATATTAAATTGCATTCTTTTTGTACGTCGCAATATTAACTTGTATACCAAACATGGTGATTTACACAATCGTAATACTAGAAATAGAAACAAGCTCGTAATGCCTCGGTACCGTTTAGAAAAGGTGCACGGATCTTTCGTTGGTCAAGGTATACACATATATAACAAAATCCCAAGTGATATCTTGGATTACCGTTTATATTAGTTAAGCTTTTAATTCGGTCATTTAAGGTAGGCAGTTTGAGTATGTCATGCTCACTAAAACATTTCTACGGTGGTGGCGTGTGAGGCGGGTCGTTACGTTCCCTAAAATATGGTTGAGCGAAGCGATGGCTGGTTCATGCGTCATGCTCGTGAACGGGTGCTGCCAGTGGGAATGGGTCTGCTCTTATCTGCTTGCCTTAAAATGTGTTTTCTTTTGTTTTTATTCATTTTATTAAGAATTACATTTGAAACATGTATGGCGCAACTTGCAGTATATAGTAGAATTGTCTTTTGTTTTAAACTAATATTAAAGCTGTTCAGTACACCCCTGCTAATACCGCGGAATCAGCTAGCGCAGTGGAAGCGGTTTCACTAATATAGACTCCGGACAAAAACTTGGTTTCAGCTGGGATGTAACTGAACAATTGGACTGCGATACACAGCGGAGAGAATGTGAAGTAAGGTGATTTTACATACTGTGGTCTGTGCTGTAGAAAGTCCCTGGGCAGCGTGGGGAGAGGGGGGCCCCCCCTGTGGCTCCGTCTTCTTCTGCAGACCTTACCAATTAGTCACCTCACTCATAACACAAATAACAGCGTTCACAAGACACTGGGCGTTTCAACAATAGATACACAAAGACACACACGTGGGAGCTTTTTTTATTACGATATAGTGTCCCGACAACAAGCGCGTGTGGTAGAAAAGGTTATCTTTCAAAGCATCCGCGACCGGCCACTCCAGAGATGGCATCAAAACCTTGGTCGTACAAAACGGGATCACATAGATAATTTAAGATGTATTCAAACTCGATATGCCAGGCACATTCAACGCGAGCGATTTTTTTTAACAAATTCAGCAAAATTATTCCGACATTTTTCCAAGAAGAATTCCAATCAAGTGTCCCTGTCAACTTCAAGTGACAGCTAATGTCAATTTGACGTGACATTAGAGTTGCGTTCAGAAACGTCGATCTTTTCCGAACATCCCCCCGCCCCGGACCGTTAAGAACGGTACGTCAATCTACGGGTAATCGGGAGAGCCCACTAACTGCTCTCTTCAAAACCGAATCTCGAACCAAAACCTCAGCAAAACGAGGAACTCCGTCAGTTCCGGGGTAGAGTTTAACAATGCGCCCCCTTCGCCAACATAGGGGCGGCAGGTTAGCATCCTTAATCAACACGAGGTCGCCAGTCTGGGGTGGGGTGGTTTTATCTGTCCACTTCACGCGCTGTTGCAGGATATGCAAATACTCCATCGACCAACGTGCCCAGAAGTTTTGGGACATCTGTTTCAAAAGTTGGTATCGCGACAAACGATGGGATCCTACATCCTGAATCGGATATTCAGGCAACGCCAAAAGGGGCTGTCCGATCAAGAAATGACCTGGCGTCAACGCTTCCAGGTCATTCGGGTCCGAAGACAACGGGCACAAGGGTCGCGAGTTGAGGACGGCCTCAATTTTACAAAATACCGTATCAAGTTCCTCAAACGTGAGAATAGTTTCTCCAATCACGCGACGCAAGTGTGTCTTGGCAGCCTTTACACAAGCTTCAAAAATTCCTCCCCAGGTCGGACAAGCTGGAGGGCTAAACTTCCAGATTATCCCACGCCGGGAGAGGGTGGTTCCAATGTCTATTTTATTATCAACAAAAAACTTAACTACTTCCTTAAGATAATTACACGTTCCCTTATAATTAGTACCACAATCGGAACGTATCAATGACGGCAGTCCTCTACGGGAAACAAATCTGCTCAAGGCGGCGACAAAGGCTTCGGTAGACAATTCCGAGACAATTTCCAAGTGGACAGCCTTGGTGGACAAACACACAAACACGCACAAGTACGCCTTATAGGTTTTAGCATTACGCAGTCTCGAAGCCTTTACAGTAAAGGGACCGGCGAAGTCGGTGGCGACTCCGGCAAAAGCTCTACATTCCGTGACGCGATCAGCAGGCAAATCACCCATCTGGGGCTGCATGGTCGCGGCCTTCAATCGATAACAAGGCAGGCAACGGAAAACCACAGTGCGAATGGCTCGACGAGCAGACAAAATCCAAAATTCACGCTGCAAAATGGCCAACAAAGCATTACAGCCAGCATGTTGTGCATTCACATGGCGATCTGTTATTATCAGTTGAGTCAAATGTCCGGCTTTAGGTAACAAAAGGGGGTGACGAGCTCCATGCGGCAGGTTCGCATTTCGAAGTCTTCCGCCGACTCGCAAAAGCCCACTCTCGTCCCGGAAGGGATTTAATCGCGATACCGCGCCCTTCAACTTGCGACGGCCTAAACGCAAAATTTCAATCTCGGACTCAAAACTATCAGCTTGTACTCTCCGGACCCAAAACAAGAGCGCGTCCCTACGCTCGTCCGGAGTGAGAACCGACGAATCACGCCTCGCGCGTGGGTTTCTGCAATTGTACGCAAAACGTCTGATCCAAGCAGTAACACCAAGCAGCTTCTGTAAGGAGCTGTACCGATCCAACAACAAATCCTTTTCCCCGGCGGGGTTAGTCTCCAGGACGCATGCCCGCATATCAGGAACGGCTACGTTCGACAACGCTGGAGAGGGCGGCCACTCCGACTCAGGCCGCATCAACCACTGTGGGCCCCACCAGAGGGGGTGGTTAAGTAGGGTTGGGGCTACACAACCCAGAGACGCACAATCCGCGGGATTCATGGTTCCCGGCACGTGTCTCCAAATCAACTCGATGTCGGAATTACAAATCTGCGACACTCGATTGGCCACAAACACGTCCAAGGTGTGCGCCGGAGCCTTCAACCAACAAAGGACGACCTGACTGTCCGTCCAAGCATAAACCTCTTGTATTGCAATAGATCGACCTAATGTGAGCCATACGTGGTTCAACAAACGCATTAGGAGGGCAGCTCCACACAATTCCAACCTCGGGATCGTATGACGAGTCCGAAGGGGAGCGACTTTGCTTTTCGCTATCACCAGATGCACAGCAACAACTCCGTCAACAGTAACGGTGCGGAGGTACACGGCCGCAGCAAATCCACGTTCGGAGGCATCGGAAAAGCCGTGAAGAGTAACTTTACAATTTTCAGAAGGGAGGAATAGCCTCGGCAAATGCACTTCATTAATCTCGGGGAGGGATGAAACGAAGCTCGACCAATCTCGGAGTAACTCGTCCGAGAGGGGTTCATCCCACGACACACCCGAAGCCCATAACCGTTGCAAGAAACACTTGGCCATAAACAGCACGGGGCAAATCCACCCATTGGGGTCAAAGGTACGTGCGACAGTAGACAATACTAAACGCTTGGTCCAGACTTTCGGTGGTCGTAAATCCACACAATACGTGAAAGTGTCAGAGACCGGTTTGTACTGTACGCCAAGGACGGTCACCACATGGGGATTATCAACATTTTCGAATAGGTGGGGGTCCTGCTGGTGCTCTTCGGGCAAACCTACCAGTACATCAGGCGAGTTGGATATCCATTTCCTCAACTCGTAACCTCCCGACTTCAAAAGGGCGGTGAGTTCGTCTCTCAGGACAATCGCCTCTGAGACAGATGAGGCGCCCGTGCAAATGTCATCCACATAGACGTCACTGGCCAAAATGGCGGAGGCGCGAGGGTATCTCAAGCGCTCCTTCTCGGCCAACTCCAACAAAGAACGAATCGCAACAAACGGGCTCGAAGCCAAACCGTACGTATTCGTATTCAATTCATAAATCAACAAGGGGTCCCTAGGACTCTCTCTCCACAAAATCAATTGGTACCTCCTATCCTCTGGATGGATGACCGTTTGTCTGAACATCATCCGGATGTCAGTCATAAATACAATTTGGTGCCGCCGGAAGTTGGTCAAAATGTCTGAGATCTCCGTGTGCAGCTTGGGACCTACATGCAGACACTGGTTCAAGGACGCTCCAGTAGAGGTGGGAGCCGAACCGTCAAAGACCACCCGAATCTTTCCGGATTTCAAAACGGCGTGGTGCGGCAAAAAGAAGTGCTCAACGGAGCGCCAATCCAAATCGCTCACGGACATTTGCCCTAACTCCTCATACTCCCGCATGAATTCAACATACTTCTGGCGGAAGACCGGATCCTTGCTCATGCGACGCTCCATCGCCACTAGCCTACGTTCCGCTAGCGGTCGGGATTCGCCCAGAGGAGGTCGGCCGGCACGAAAGGGGAGACGGGTGATCAAACGACCAGAGCGGAGGCGACCAGTGTTATTCTGGTAATACAACTCGCATTCATCCGCTACTGGGTCAACCCGCGGGGCTGGTGGAGGTTCCTCAACCTCCCAAAACTTCTGCACCACTTCGGAGAGAGACACATTAAAAACAAGACCGCGATCCTCATCAAGGGAATCCAAAACGCGGCGAGCAGGGCCCATCACAACTGTACCGAGTGTCGTCTGCAGAGCTACCAAGCCATCTGGCTGCAAAACTCGCTTCCCCGTCAACAAAACTCGCCCCAGGACATCGGCTCCAAGGAGAGCATCAATCGGGCCTGGGCGGAAGAAATTTGGATCGGCGAGTGGGGAATCAGACACCAAAGACAACATACTCGGTCCCAAGTCAACTGAAGGTTGACGGCCAACAACTGTGTCCAACACAATCGCCGAGGTCTTAATGCCTGGCGTGGACTTATTACGTGAGGTAAATGTGAAGTCAACATGCCCTAACAACCCGGGGACTTTCACATCGCCAACACCTCTCACGCCTTCCGTGTGGGGGTGCACCTTGAGGCCCAACCGCCTAACTAACCAAGATGACACAACACACCCCTGAGCACCGGAATCCAACAAGGCGCGAACTTCCACAAGGTCGCCATTCAATCCCCTGACAAGTACAGAGGCCGTGGGCAACAAAACGGTCTCTGGAGGGGTGGCTACAATCGACCGTAAACACGTTGATTGCTAGTATGTGGGGTCCCCAGACGTCCCCCCATGGTAAGGGGGTCGCTCATAGCGATCCAGTGGGTCCCAATCTCCCACATACTGCCTACGTCCAATTCGCCCGGCATCAGGCGGGTTATATCTCCCGGCCCCTTGAAGACGGGGCGGGCGCCGCTCCAAACGCGGGTATTCGGCGAGCGGCGGCGAGAATCGGTGCCTATCATCCACCGTGTACGTCGCCCCATAGTCGCGGGGGCACGGTGACCGATTTTCAGAGGGGGGGTCCCGGGGACCCCCGGCTGTGCGAGGCTCAACACGTTGCGGGGGGCTTCTACGACCTCCCGCAACGCTCGCAAAATCGAACCCCCTAGTTGGGGACCGATTTCCCATGGGGGGGTCCGTGGGACCCCCGCCCGTGCGAGGCTCAAAACGTCGCGGGGGGCCTCTACGACCTCCGGCAACGCTCGCATTACTCATCCCCATCCTTGGGGATCGGTTTCCCAGGGGGGGGTCCGTGGGACCCCCGCCCGTGCGAGGCTCAAAACGTCGCGGGGGGCCTCTACGACCTCCGGCAACGCTCGCATAACTCATCCCCATCCTTGGGGATCGGTTTCCCATTGGGGGGTCCCTGGGACCCCCGCCCGTTTGAGGCTCAAAACGTGGCGGAGAGCGTCTGGGGCCACTCTGGTGGCCACTAGAACTGCTGCGGGATGCAAACACCGCGGGGGGTCCGAGCCCCCCACCCATACGAGGTGATCCTGCAGCGACGCGCTGCGGCGCTCCGCCGCCCTCTGGGCTGTTCATGCAGAGGAGGGGATGGTGGTTGCCCTTACAAAAGCGGCATGGGTGCGCTTGGGTACATTCGCGCTGCATGTGCAGGCCCAAGCACGAGTAGCACCATGTCCGTTGTCGCGCGATCGCTCGACGGCCTTGGACGCGCTGGTCGAGGAACTTATCACAACGGGTCGTGCTGTGACCCGGTTCCCGACAGTACAAGCAGCGGGCGGTCTCCTGGACGGCGGCATAGCGGCCGGGCGCGCGAGGGGCCATACGCCCCCTACGGGGGGGTCCGGTGGGGGATCTACTCTGTGGCACAGGTCGTTCGGGTCCCATAGGACCGGCCAGAGAGGAATTATCTGCCAGTCTACTTTCTCCTTCCAGGAACGTCAAGAGGTCCGAGAAGGGTGGCAGATAAGTCGCACTATCCCCACCATACTGCTGCTCAAAACGGACCTTAACAGAGTCCGGCAACTTTCCCAGGACAATGTGCAGTAACAAAAACGACCACTGCTCCACTGGGAGTTTTAAGTTTTTCAATGCGTTGTAGGCAACCAACAGCGGATTCAACAAAGCCACTCTCAAGTGCATCACGCTGGCAACGCGGGGTAAATTCAAAATGGCGGCAACATGGTTGTCCGCCAGACGTCGTACGTTCTGGTACCGACGGGCAATCAAATCCCTAGCAATAGGGTAGTTTTCATCCGAGGGGGCCAAATGTTGAACTGATTCAAGGGCCTCCCCTTCCAACACGGATAACAAATAAGCTAACTTCTGGCCCTGGGTCAAATCGTCCCGGGCATGTACAAGACTATCAAAAATGTTAATAAAGCCCTCCCAGTCCTCTAGACGACCAGCAAAACGCCTTAAGTCTAAGGGGGCCAATCTAGCAAAGAGAGGGGGCATACTTTTAGATGTGGCCGGGGACGGGCTCGGTTCATTCTCTCTTGCCACTTGCAAAGGCCGGGCCACCTGAGTAATTCTGTCCGCAAAATCATAACACTGGTCCACATCCAAATCGACTTCTTGTCGCATTTCCACATCGGCCTCAACAGTCCTTTCCAAAAATAAGGCATACTGTTCATCAACAACAGCCAAACGTACGGGCAGATCTACGTATCTGTTCAACAAGGCCTCCGTCCTATCAGGTCGATCCAACAATGCGACTGCAGACGCTAACCACCGTAACTCAGAACGTATTTTGGCTTTAGCAGAGGAGGCCGTCATTGTAACGTCACAAATTTATCAACAAAAACAACAAATTCAAAATATTCACTATAACACAAAATCTCCAATATTTTGAGGTTATTGATAACCACAAAATTCCAATATTACAACAACAAAGTATTTATAATGACACAAACTCTTAAATATTTGGAGGTTATCAGAAAACAACAAAACTCAAGTATATAATTATAACTCTAACTCTCAAGAGGTTATAACTTAGACACAAACTAACTTTGACTTTGTAAGTCAAAAGTTATTCAGTTCAAACAAATCACTGACCATTGAAATTCACTTGGATATCGACATACAACAAGATGATTTTAATTATTTCAAAGCACAAGTTTCAATAAGTTTCAATGTGTAAACAATGTCTTAAATCATTTAAGTTTCACTAAGTATTGAGTGCAAACTTATTAGCTAACCTTTTATTAGCTATTATTTTAGCAACAAACTTGTCAATATTCACAACTCAAATTTGCTGACAAAACTAAATAATAATTATTATGAACAAAGAAAGGTATCTGTTTACATTTTGGAACTTCAATACATGACAATTAATTACAAGACATGGAACCAATAACAAAGGAATGCCCTTTACTTTTCAAATGCAAGTTAATTACCATTTACAAGTACAAATTAATCTAGTCCGGACCAGACTGGGTCATCAAAGCGGCACTGATTAATACAAAGTTTTGGCGTGGGCCTCTCAGGCCTTCAAGCTACGCTCTTGGCTACCAAGAAATGTTCAGTACACCCCTGCTAATACCGCGGAATCAGCTAGCGCAGTGGAAGCGGTTTCACTAATATAGACTCCGGACAAAAACTTGGTTTCAGCTGGGATGTAACTGAACAATTGGACTGCGATACACAGCGGAGAGAATGTGAAGTAAGGTGATTTTACATACTGTGGTCTGTGCTGTAGAAAGTCCCTGGGCAGCGTGGGGAGAGGGGGGCCCCCCCTGTGGCTCCGTCTTCTTCTGCAGACCTTACCAATTAGTCACCTCACTCATAACACAAATAACAGCGTTCACAAGACACTGGGCGTTTCAACAATAGATACACAAAGACACACACGTGGGAGCTTTTTTTATTACGATATAGTGTCCCGACAACAAGCGCGTGTGGTAGAAAAGGTTATCTTTCAAAGCATCCGCGACCGGCCACTCCAGAGATGGCATCAAAACCTTGGTCGTACAAAACGGGATCACATAGATAATTTAAGATGTATTCAAACTCGATATGCCAGGCACATTCAACGCGAGCGATTTTTTTTAACAAATTCAGCAAAATTATTCCGACATTTTTCCAAGAAGAATTCCAATCAAGTGTCCCTGTCAACTTCAAGTGACAGCTAATGTCAATTTGACGTGACATTAGAGTTGCGTTCAGAAACGTCGATCTTTTCCGAACAAAAGCTTTAAGTAGAGTTCCTAAGTAACTGAAAATTGTTCACCGCTATGATCATTAGTTCGCCTATACTTAACTGTATTTATCATAACCCATTGTGTAATTGTGATGGAAACTGACCTTAGTCATACCATGTTAAGGTCATTTTTCAATTTGACGACTCTGTATGAAATAAGACAGGGAGAAAAAAACAACCCTTGGAGTTTCTTGCCGGTTCTTCTCCAAGGCCTCCCGCTGTAGGGTTTGCGAACCGATGGCGTAGCTTCTATGACGTTCACAAGTATTGTAAATAACAATCTAAATTGAATAAACAAATTTGAATCTTGAATCTTGAATCTTGAATCTTGAATCTGCGTCGCCAGACTTCTCTCCTGTTGCACCCGTTGTTGTAGACGTTCAGCCCCACTTATGTTCGGGTTGACAATCGGGTGATCCCAGCAGTCTGTCGGGATTTGTGTGGCGCCGTGGTCACGTTGATGGGCCGCAAGGAAACTTAGGTTTTGTCCCCTGTCCTCGTATACTACCACCTCGTGGTGCTTTGAGGCCAGGAGGGCTCCTTCGTAATCCTTGGTTTCGCCTGTGAAATACTCCACGACCATGGCGTCCACACTGATCTTTTTAGGAGAGCTTTGTGGGACTCGGTTTCCAATACTCGCGAGCGCTGTACTCAGCCGTTCGAATTCCGTACTGCCGGAGAAGTCCTCTGTGTAGAATAGTACGATAGTTTTGTTGTTCTTTCGTACTATTCTACACTCGTGGTCCTCTACCGACACCTTTGGCAGTTGGTCGAATTCTTTGCGCCGCATTGTGGTCTTGAATGTACTTCCATTGAGTAGGGCGCCGAGCCCCGGGGAGATGGTAACCCGGTTTTTAGCCTTGGCGTTGCAGAAGGCCATTCTCAGACGTTCTGTGTTGTTGTCCATGAATAATGCGACTCCTCTGAGCCTTATTCCAGGTTTTCCCTTTTCTGCCATTGTTAGTATGTTTAGTTTTGTTGTTTGATTTGTCGTTATTAGTGTGTTTGATTGTGTAGGAATTATTTGTGTGATGTTGTGTATGTCATCATGGGCCTGCAGCGGACTGAGTGTGCTGTTTCTGCGTGACACTATAGCCGCCACATGTTCCATGAAATGGAGGAGTTTCGTCCTTGTATTTTTACTCGTCATTATTTGAGAGATGTTATTTCTAGTCAGGTCCAGGTCCAGCTGTGAAGCCAAGGTGTGTCTAGCCATCTGAAAGCGCGGGCAGTCGAGCAGCACGTGCCATACTGACTCGCTTACTGCAGGGTCACACTCGCATCCTGGACTGCTTCTTAGGTGGAATCTGTGAAGGTATTCCCCAAAGCCGCCATGTCCTGTCAGGATTTGTGTTTGGAGATGGTTCGGTTTTGATTCCCTTACGATGGCGTAAGCTTTTGCTACGTCAGGTAGGAATACTTTTGTGACCGAACCAGTCTCTGAGGTATCGTATCGGTCTTGCCATTTCTGGATTGACTCTTCACGTATCCTCCTTCTGACATATGAGAGTGGTACCGCTGCGTAGTCGGGGTTAGGTGTTACTTCTGCGGCTGCTGCCTTGGCTAACTCGTCCGCCCTTTCATTACCTGCCGTGCCTACGTGAGCCCTTAACCAGAAGAGCCGCACCTGCCTTCCCTCTTCCCTTATCCGAGAAATGTCCTCCTTGATGGTTTTAGCCAATGGGTGTAGTAGCTTGTGGCTGTTCAAAAGGTCGAGCGAAGATCTTGAGTCGCTCAAGATGTTGACTATTTCCCTTTTGCTTTCCTTCGCCTTCGCTATGGCTTTGTGGAGTGCGTACATTTCGGACTGGAAGACAGTACAGGTTTGGTCGAGGCTGAAAGTTTCGCTGGATTGTTCCTGTCCATCTTCCCACCACGTTAGGGCCGCACCAACCTTTCCCTCCATTTTGCTGCCATCGGTGTAGATTTGCGGGCCGCATATTTGGAGGGTCTCCTCGGTGTTGGGGTCAAGGTTTTCTAGAAGCTCGTACTCGGTTGTGATTTGAGTTGCTGGGTGAGGTAAGTCTTGGAACTTTACCTTTTCTTCGAGCTTTCTCCCTGGTGGTAGGAATTCGGTGGAAATGCCTTTCTTTGCCTCGTACAATGCCGCGTCCTCCTGGATACGGAGGTCTAGTGGCAGGGTTCCTGACAGGACCAGTACAGATGTTAATGACGTGGTCCTGTACGCTTTGCAGATCTTCTGTGCAAAGCCTCTTTGGAGCGCTTTCAGTGGCTTTTTGTTAGTTTCCAATTTTGTTGCCTCGGACCAAGCACACGCGCCATATGTTACTATAGGTTCAATTACTGCGACGTATATGGTTCTTATTATTTCTCGGTTTAATCCCCAGGTCACCTTCGCTGCGCACGCCAGCTGTTTATAAATGTCGGCTGCTTTTTTACACACGGCCTTGACATGCGTGTTGAAGTTTAGGTGCCTGTCTATTGTGAGCCCTAGGAGTTTAATTTCATCAACCAGTGTTAGCTTGGTCCTTGACATGTAGATTTCAGGGGGGCTGTACTTCAGTTTCTTTGTCAGCAACATTACGCTGGTCTTGTGTGCTGCGAAGTTCAGTTTGTTTTCGTCCCCCCATTGGACCACCTTGTCCAACACTGTGTTGATGGTATCCTCCATACCGGCTATGGATTTCCCCGAGAAGACCAGAACCCCGTCGTCAGCGAACGCTTGGCAGTGGACTTCCTCTTTGGACAGTAACTGTAGCAGTGGGTCGAGTATAAGGTTCCAGAAGGTCGGTCCGCCAATGGATCCTTGGACACATCCCTTCGTGGTTTCCCGCATGCTGGTGGTGCCTGCATAGTTGACTGTTATATTTCGTCCCGTGAGGTATGAGTCCACTAGCTTGTACAGATTTCTGGGGCAGTGCCTAGTCCGAAGCTGATGCTTAAGAGCCGGCCACCACGCGTTGTCGAAGGCGCCCTCTATGTCCAGTGAAACGATTATGACGGACTTTTTATCACTCTGCTGAGCCCGTATGTGTTTCAAAAGGTCATAGAGGGCGTCATCCGTCCCGCGCTGTGGCATGAAACCGTATTGGTTTGGACTGAGAGTTGGGAGGAGGTGCCATTGTAGCCGTCCCACCAAGAGCTTTTCCAGAATCTTGCCTAGCACTGATAGTAGGCCTATTGGTCTGTAGGACTTAGGGTGGGTGTAGTCATTTTTCCCTGGTTTCCGGAGTATGACTACATGGGCTGTTTTCCATTGCGTTGGGAAACATGTTATGGCTAGGCATTTGTTTGCAATTGCCATAAATATTTCCCTTTCGCTACGGATTGCCATGGCACAGATGTCAGCTGTGAAACCGTCGGACCCAGGGGCTTTCTTGGGGTTTTGTGCTTTGAGCACAGCCTCTACTTCAGCCTCGGTGAATGGTGGGTCGTCCGCTGATAGGTCTTCTATCTCCTCAGGTATTCTGCTCTCCATTTCCTGTCTAAGGAGTGTGTGGTGCGGTTTGTCTGTCGATACAGAGTCCTCAGGATAGAAGGTTTCGGCTAGAAGGTTTGCCGATTGTTCCGGGCTTAGTGTCTTGCCATCGGAACCCCTTAGGAGCATGTCTTCTTGTCTCCCTGTTGTTTTCCTGAGTACTCTGTATATGCTCAATACTCAATACTCAATACTCAATAATTTATTGCAAACCATAGTGTACATACATAAGGTGGTAAAAGCTAATCTAAAGATCACCATGGACCCTGTCAGGCACGCAATTTGGTGGAAAAGGAGAGGAAGCGCCTTTTAAAGACAGATATATATTAAATAAGTATGAAATAAGTCCAATTAAATTTAAATATATATAAATATATATGTCATTATCTTTATTAATTTACTATTATTATTGTATTAATTTATCATTAAAATATTCATTTAGGTCATAGTAACATTTATTAATTAGGAATTGTTTTAAATTGTTGATGAATGTCAAATTATTATCGTCATTAATTAGCGAATTAGGTAATTTATTATATATTTTAACAGATGAATGAAATGTACTTGATGATGTCAGCTTTAAACGGGAATTTGGGACTATTAATTTATTTTTATGTCGTGTCGAATGATTAGTAGTTAAATCTTGTCGCTTTTTATAGAATATACTGTATTTTCGAACAAATTTACATATTTCAAAAATATATAAACATGTAAGAGGCAGGATCTTATATTTACGAAAAAACGGTCTACAACTTTCTGTCTGCTCGATGTTAGCTATGATGCGGATCAACTTTTTTTGGGCAGTAAACAGTGATGCCACGTCAGTGCTGTTGCCCCACAGCACCACGCCGTAGCTCAGCCAAGCATGGGCATAGGCATAGTACGTGATTATTGCTGTTTCTACATCCGTTGTCTTTTTTATTTCGCGGAGTGCATAAGAAAAGCTAGATAGCTTTTTCTTAATTTTAAGTATGTGGGCTTTCCAATTTATGTGTTTATCGATGACTATCCCTAGCAACGAAAATTCATCTACACTTTCTAATTTTATGTTTTTGTAACTGTAGTCTATATCTAACCTATTCTTTTGAGGAGGGTGAAAAGTCATTATTTTTGTTTTAGAAAAATTTATTTTAAGATTATGATCATACAACCAGTCTGATGTCTTAGTGAGTAGAGAATTGAGATTTTCGTTTACACTATTATTATTGTTATTGTTACAAGATGTAAGAAGGGAGATGTCGTCAGCGAACAATATACAAGGCTCGTTTATGATCTTGGGAAGGTCATTTATGTAAACTAAAAATAAAAAGCATCCGACTACGCTTCCCTGCGGAATAGATGCGTTGACGACTCTACAATCCGAACGCATACGTGTGATATTATTATTATCAAAGTACTCTATTTCAACGTACTGTTGCCTATCCTTCAGGTACGACGCAAACCATTTGTGGGCGACTCCTCGAATACCTATGCCGTGCAATTTATTCAGCAGAATATCATGTTGTACTCTATCATATGCTTTAGTCATATCTAACAGGATACCCACACCATACTGTTTATTGTTTAATAATGTTACAATTTCTTTTATGTATTTGTATACGGCTAGAGTTGTGGAACGATTCTTCCTAAAGCCATTCTGAGAGTCGTCGAATATTTGGTACTTTTCACAAAACTTACTAACTCTATTATACATAGCTGTTTCAAAGACTTTGGAGGCTGTTGATGAAATGGATATGGGTCTGTAGTTACTAGGATCAGTTTTATCGTTTTTTTTATAGACTGGTTTTATGAGTGTATTTTTCAATAGGTCAGGGAAAACTCCTTCGCTAAAAGACTGGTTTATTAAAAACGTAAAAGGAATCGTTAGCTCTACTGCACATTCTCTAATTAAACTCGGTGGCAATTCGTCCATTCCGCAACTGTTTTTATTTTTTAAGCTCTTTATAATTTTATGAACTTCTCGGCTATCGACCGGGCTGAGATATATGGAGTTTTCGATCGGATGAAGTACGGGGCGGCCGCGGGCATGGTTATCCTTTTGCACGTCAATGGAGGCGTCGGCGGCAATGGGGCCGTCGCTATGGAGCTGGTTGTCGTCACTATGTTGGCCGATGGAAGCAAAGTAATTATTAAATTCATTGGCAACCTGTTCTGGATTGGAAATTAGAGATTTATTTATATTTAATTTAATATTACATTTAGTTTTTTTATTTATTTTATTAGTTTTTTCGTTAACTATATTCCACATTGTTTTTAACTTATTATTTGATAATTTTATTTTATTTTTATAATGAATTCTTTTAGAATAGTTAATTAATTTCTTTAATATTTTTTCATATTGCTTATAATGTTGTTTTAATATTTTATTATCAGATTTTATACTAAGTATTTTTAATAGCCTCTTATTTTTACATGACTTCCTTAACCCAACAGTTAATATGCCGTCCCACACACTCTCCCGGTCTTGTGTAGAGCAGAATTCCTTCCAACTCTCCGTCTGGGCCTCTGATGACTTTGTGAGGTACTCCTCTTTGGCCTTTAGGTATTCTGCAATTACGGTTTCTCTTCTGATGGGGGCCGCGTTCTTTATTCGGCGTTTTTTACGGAGCACATCTCTCTTGAGTTGGTCGAGAGTTTTAGTCCACCAAGGTGGTGTAGGACTTTCCTTTCTTGAGCCTATTATCGGGATAGCATGCACGCATGCTGCCTCGATAGATCTTGTGTAGGCTTGTATAATTGACTCCATTTCCTCACCGTTTTTCACCGCTTCGATAGTATATGGGGTTACTCCATTGTCTTCCAGTGCCGAATGGAGGTGCTCGCTGAAAACGTCCCATTTAGCCTTTTTTGTGTTGTACTTCCTGGTGGAGGGGCGGACTTGCGGTTGCAAGCGTTCCCCCAACACCAAGGAGAAGGTAATGGCATTGTGGACTGACGTGATTAGATCTTTATCCACTCTCCAGTTGGTTACCTTGCCAAGTAGAGAGGGCGAGCACGCTGTTACATCGACTATGCTGGAGCACAGTCTGCCCTGACGATATACTTCGAAGGTCGGTGTGTCGCCGGTATTCAGAATTTGGAGGTCCATTTCATTAAGAAAGGAGTTGTATGCGCTCCCACGCTCGTCTTCTGATACGCACCCCCACCAGTGGCTCTTCGCATTTATATCTCCTCCAATTAGGAGGTTGTTGGTGTTTAGTTGGGTGATCTTTGCTTTTATGGATACTATGTTGTTGTCAATTTGTTTATCTCCCTCGCAGTATACAGACACCAGTCCAAGCCTCATTGAGCCGACTTCCACCACGACCGCAACTTCCGTCTCGGTGATAAGCTGAGGGTCATGAATTACCCTCATCTTGTCACCGAATACGAATATTGCGGCCTTAACCGGTTTTTGTCGGTTTATGGTGCACTGAATGACTTTGGTACCAGGGGGCTGTTTGACGACTCCAGTTGAACCGACATATGGTTCCTGTACGAGTGCCACCGCCGCTCCTGTTTCCTCTGCCACTCTCAGTAGCTCCGATGTTACTTGCTTGGATCGTTGGAGGTTTGCCTGGATGAACTGCAAACTAGTGTGTCTTCTACTGCCAGGGAGAGTGTTAGCCGTTTCCACCACGGCGTCAGCAGTAGGAGATCCTGGACCGCGCTATTCTGTCCCACATTTGTCTCTCTGGGCATAGCTCGCTGTATGCCATGTGAGGTGGTGTGTTGGAGGTGTCTGCTTTAGCCTTTAAGCAGTTCCTGCATTTTGGTGGTGAGTTGTCTTTACGGGCCGGGCAGTCCTGCCAGGAGTGAGCCTCGCTGCAGTAGTTGCAGTGCTGCTCACTTTCCTTACATAAGATCTTTGTGTGCCCGAAGCCCAGACATTTGGCACATTGAACGAGGGGAGACTGGTCCTCAACCGTCTTCTTGCCCAGACCTAAGTGGACCGCTCCAGCCTCTAGAATGCGCTTATGCAGAGGTGGTGATACCTCCAACACCGGATGACATTGAAGTGGGTTGCGAGCCCGCCTTCTGTAGCGCAGTTTTGTTTGTTGTTCTGCTGTCCCCAGACCCTCAAACAGTTTCTTGTTTTGGGCTCTGAGGTTATCCAGGATCTCTTGATCGCTGTGGTGGTTCATTACGTTTACTATTTTGATAAGGGGATTCACACCCTTTGCCTCCTGGACCTGGAGGGATTGGTTTTTGCTTATTTGATTTTGTAGCTTCCTGATGTCCTCCTCTGACTCGCAGCTTAGGACCACCTTACGGTTCTTGGCCTTCCTCACCCGGTCCACTGTTAGACCCGTGGATTGGAAATCCAAAGTGGTCCTTATCGTCTCTATCACGTTTTCCCCGGTCTTCGTGGGATCCGTTGATGAGACGATGATGGTATGATTTGGTTTTGGTGGTGGTGGCCGTTTGACTGCCTCTGCGTAAGTTTCGTTATGTCTTTTTGGCTGGGTCAGGGGGGTGTTTTGTTTTTGTGATGTTAATGACGAGTTTAAAAACACTAGGGTTTTGTTTAGGGCCTTGGACTGGTTGGTGGCCTCCGAAACGTCCGCTCGCAGAGGATTTATGATATCCTCTAAGTGAGCGGCCGCGTCGGTGAGGGCCATTTCAGTGCCTAGACCCATGGCTCCAGTGGGCTTTGGGCCTCCATTGGTGTAGGCGACGTCCTTTACCTCTTCGAGTTCTTTAAGGATGTCTCTGGCCTTGGTGTTTAGAGGCACCGTCTCCTCGCGCACTACCTCCCGGACTTCTTCTTTGGTGGCAGGCTTGGGGTGTAGGCTGGTCTTGATGCCTGCCACCTCCTCCCTCAATGCGTCTATAGCCTCTGTAAGGGATTTTATTGCCTCCATGGTTGTGTCCGATATTTTCTCCTCGTCCGTGGTTGGTGTGCGCGGTTTCGGCGGCGAAGGTGTTTGTGCCGCCGTTCCGGTGTCCTTCGAGTCCATTTTCAAGTAGTGGATCTCGTTCGCCAGGTCACCTACCCTCTGGGTTAACTCTTTTAAAGCCGGTGTATGGTCCGTGTGGTGGCACTGCGTCGACGTGGTAGATGTTCCTGTTTCTTGTGGCTGTGTTTTGGGTATTTTGACATTTGGAGTTGTTGGGTCTTCTCGAACTTCCAAATGGATGGCCTTAACCGTTTTGATAAGGCCATCCATTTCGAAATTCAGCCAACTTTGGACACCCGTTACAGCTTTGTGGGTGCCCGCAAGTTCTTCTTTTGTCTCCTTTAGTCGGTCCTCGAAATCGCGCCGTTGTTGTTCCAGACGCTTTATGTGTGCCCTTTCCACTCGGACCATTTCCCTGGCGGCTCTGGTTCTCTCCACCTCGAGATTAATTCGGTGTCTATTCCTTGAGTCCGCCAGGGAGAGCACCAGCTCATAAAGGTTTTGCAGCTGTTCTACTGCTGCAGCCCTTAGCTCCCGCTTCAGGGTTTTGGATGACTCCAAAGCTGTTTTTCCCACCAGCAGGAACTCTCTCGCGCTTTCTGTTGCGAGGTCTTTACAGACTCCGGTGCGACGTCCTATCGGTGGGAGAATACTTATTCTTCCACTGGCCTCGCTACCGGTGTCCGTCCAGTCATCGTCAGTTTGTGAGCCGTCGGTTTGCCCTTCCCAGAGATCCAGGTCGCGCTGTTCTCCTTCTAAGGCGCCTATCTGGGTCTCCGGTTCGGGTTCGCGCTGCGAGAACTTCACTTGTTTTAGTTTGGTGGTGGAGAATACCACACTGTAGTGGTCTTTTCTCGCATGCGCCGGCGTCACCTCGATGTCGTGCTGGTGGGTTGGTTGGGTTGTTGATTCCTTTGGCACTTCGGCTATGGAAGTCTCCAGTAATGAGACGTCAGCAAGTTTGCGCGTCTCGTCCACTGTCGACTTCCTCGCCTGGGCTTGTGCGTTTTTGATGGACACTGCACGCCTCAGTCCTCCGCTGGCCGTTCTCCTAGTGGTAACCTGCTCCAAGGCTATCTGGCGACATAAGTCGGATGGTCCTTTGTGTGGCACTCCACTCTTCTTTAGAACCTTTAGAACCTTGGAGCTGGATTTATGTTTCCTAACTGGTGTGTATGATATTTTTTTGCTTGTGGATGGCATTTGTGTTTGTGTCTGGGGTTGTGATTGTGATTGTGTTTGTGTTTGTGTTTGTGTTTGTGTTTGTGTTTGTGTTTGTGTTTGTGTTTGTGTTTGTGTTTGTGTTGGTGTATGTGTATGTGTTTGTGTTTGTGTTTGTGTTTCTGTGTGTGTTTGTGTCTGTGTTGTGTTTTCTGGTGACTTGTTAACTTCTGGAGTGGATTGGGTGGTGGTGGTATTTTTTGTTTCGATGTTTCCCGTCAACCTAGAGTCCGGGTCAGTCGCCGGGATTGATACTTCGCAGGTAGTTTCTGCGGTGATGTTGGATGTATTTTTAGTCGGGGATGCCATTTCCGTGCTGCCTACCGAATTAGATGGTCGAATTCAGTTGAAAAGTGAAAATAGCAGTTTTATTGTTAAAGTTATTGACAATTTTACGTTTTTAGATTACAACTGTGATGTCCGTTACAAATTTAGAATTCCCTTAATACAAATCGATAGAGTTCGTGAATACAATTCGTTTGAGCCCAAGCACGAGTCTCTACGACCAATAGTTAGCGAGTTATGCCGTGGGTAATTTTGGGGCAAAATTGGGTAAAAAATGGGGCAAGCCCTTTTACTCAGAAACTATTAGTCGGAGAGAGCCGGTTCTTTTGGGACTTCTGTAGAGCCTCACCTTGCCTACCTGAAAATGTGCTTGGTTAAAATTATTTACCCAAGGCACCGTGGGGCAAAATTACCCCCGTGTGATGGTGGAGGGGGTTTGGGGAAGCTCCACAGAAAAAATCCCAAGTCGCTAGCCCCAATAGTTTAGGAGTTACGGCCTGGCTAAATTTCCAAGATGGCGGATCCAAGATGGCGGACCAGATTTAGGCGGGCTGTATCTCCGGCCCTATTGGTGCTAGAAGGGCGGGGTTTGGACTTAAGGGGGTGGTTTTTAACGGTCTACCCCGCGCGCTCCTAAAATCCGGGACGAAAAACGAGGTGCTCCGATTCCGGATCTGAGGAGGGGAGGGGGTGGGGGAGGTCCTGACGATCCCTGAAGATCAATCCCGGTCCAAATCGGACCAGTAGTTTAGGAGATATGGGCCTGTAACCAAAAACAAGATGGCGATCCAAGATGGCGGCCAAAACTTTGTAGGCGGTTATCTCCCGAACTACCGGTCGTAGAGAGTCAGGGTTTTTTGCGCTGTGTTTGGGGGGTGGAAAACTACCCCTGAGGGTGCTCAGATATTGAAAATAGACAATGTATGTCGTATGAGGTTCTGACCCCACCACAGCGCTAGAGGGGGGTTTTTTAAGGCCTCCTGTGAAAACCCCAGCTCTGTAGGACCGATATTACCCGAGATATTCGTTGGGTAAATTTTGCCCCCAAAAAAGAAAGATGGCCGCCGGGCAGGGCAAACGGTTAAAGAAGGCCTAGCGCGACCTAGTTTGGGCTTAGATGTGGTAGCCCAGGTGTTATAAGACCTATGGTAACCTCGGTTAACCCCTAAAAACCACCCCTTTTGTACAACGGGAAAATTACAAATAAAAAATTAAATAAAAACTAAAGTTGACGATCAAAAAATCTGAAAACTTACTTAAAAATAAACTTAGGTCTAGTGCACGTGTGTGCCAAAAATCAGGTCTGTGGGACCAATAGTTGCCTAGATAACGCTGGGGGTAAAAACCACCCTTATCTTCAATCAATTTTCCTGGCTTAATTATTGAGAATTTTCTGAAAATTTTTTTGAGGTTGTGTGAAGCCTAATAAAGTCTAATTTTGAAAAATATAAAACCTGAAGGGTTTGATATTAAAATATTCCAGGAAAATTGTTTGAAAATTAAGAAAGTTGGAAATTCCTTAACTTGGCTCCTATTTGTCCGATTTTTTGGAGAGAAGTGCCCAGTGACTCGCCGTGACGTCCTCTACCCGGCCGCACCCTCTGCGCTGCTACAAGGTATCTGGATCGATGACCTCGTGGTTAAAAAACCACGTGCTTTTTCCCTTTATCCCTCAATAACTCCTGGGACTCCAGGAGTTGAGGGGTGCTGATGAAGTCCTCTTGTAGCACGCACAAAGGCGCACAAAACGATGTATTGGGGTCTGGTAAGCCAATTATAGTACTCACGCAAATTGCGGTAAACTGGTTGGAAAATAACACTTTAAAGGTTAGAAAACACTTTTTTGATGATAACTTTTTGTGCACTGAACCTTTTTCCACACTTTTTTCACACGCGTGTAGAAGGCGTTTTTACGCAACTTTTGAGATATTACAGGTTGCCGTAACTTAAAGGAAACCCACTTTTTTGAATTTTTTTCACGGAGCGATATGTGTTTCGTGCGGTTTCTGGGATGGTACTGGGTTAGGTTAGGTTAGGCTAGGTTAGGTTAGGTTAGGTTAGGTTGGGGTGCGAAGTCAGACAACGTCCCCGTCGTGCACCCTGGGCAACGTCGTCGCATTTCCCGCGGCGACGGCTAATAGTCTGACGGGAGGGGAGCCTCGCGGTTCTATCCGCATTTGCGGTTTTGGTGGCTCCGCGCTGGCGTCCCAGACATATTCTGGGCAGCGGTAGCGCGGTTCGGGCTCGGCCGGCGTCCTGGACAGTCCAGTAGCGGTGGTGCGAGCGTAGGCGGCGGGTCCGTCCGATTACGGTTGTCGCAATCGGCGGACGGGTCTTCATGGCCAACCGTCGGCGAAGCCGTCCCTTTCAGTCACGTTTTGGGGGACGGTGGGGCTGCCCTTAGTTGGGTGTCCCCGCGAGGAGACAACCTCACTAAAAAACCCTAATCCTACGCCTGCCACGGGCTAGGGGATGGATGGCTGGTGGGAGACCAGTCCCAACGTGGCCAACGGAGCAGGGGACTGGCGGACCCCCTGCTTCGTGAACCATACGCTTACCCGGGCATGGAGCCTCTGCCCGGGTGGACCGATTATTTGCTACCATAATCGTGGGAATCAAAATGGAATCCAAAACTCAAAAATTAATTTTAAAGTTCGGCGGTGGGCCTAGCTCGGGCGGAAGAGAGCGGGTGAAGCTTAGCTCAGGCGAGATAAGTGAGCACGAAATGTTTTCGGCGTCCGAAACAAACGGGGCGTCTTCGAAAGGTTCAGTTGTGGGCAGTCAGTCCAGTTTAGCGCCAGCTGCAGCTGGCTCTTCAGTAGCAGGCAGTTTGCCCAATCTTGTCGCAGCGTCGGCTGGCCCTTCAGCGACGGCTGGCGTTTCAGCGTTAGCTGACCCTTCAGCGTCAGCTAGCCCTTCAGCAGCGAGTAGTCAGTCTTGCCTTGCCGCCAGGGGAGTTGGTAAAAAGTCTAAGGCAAAAAAGCGTACGAGAGATGTCCAATCCTCTCCTGAGTCTGATGATAGGGTGAGGACTTCTGCGCCGACCACTAAAAAGCTTAAGCCATTCGCTGTTGGGCGTGGTAGTGGGAAACGCGGTCGTCCTCCAACCAAGAGCATTGGTACTGGTATAGGTCGTGCGAAGGATGCTGCGGAATATGGCAAGGACTGAGTTTGTCAAGTCGTTAAAACTCCGCCCATTGGACGACTATGAAAGGGACGCGGATGATGCGTTTGAGTTCACTGGTGGAGAGTTCGCTGGCGGACAGTATGACAGCTGGTCGATGATGGATCCAAGCAGCGATTCAGGTTCGAACTTATCAGTACAACCTGGTCAGGATGACGAGAGTGCTGAGCGTCTCAGGGCTATAATGGCGCAAAAATTGGAAGCTATAAAGGGTGTGGCCGAGAGATCAGGGAAACTCAAGGGCTCCTGTCAGAAGGTTCTAAAAGACGCGATACGAGGTATCTCTAAAATCTTCAACGCTTTAACTGTACGGTCGGATGATGTAGAAGTTCGTAGGCTTCACGCTGAAAATATTCGCCTCTCATCTACGCTGGAGAAAGTACAGACGGAAATGAAGGCCATGCGCAAAACATTATCCGAATGTCAAGCACAGTCTTCCGTGCCCAGGCCTGCCAAAGATTCGTACGCTCTACAGGCGGAAATGATGGAGCATTTTAAACGAGACTTGTTTGTTTCTATTGGGGAAATGGTGAAAACCCAACTCAGCAGCTTTGAGTCGAGACTTCCCCCAGCGCCCATCATCAGACCGCAGCTGGCGGGCGATAAAAGGAGAGAGCCTTCTTCACCAGCACCAGCTGCTCCACCTCCAGCGCCAGCGCCTTCTCGTCGGCAGGCACCAACAGCAGGCCCTTCTTCTGCTCGTAGTCAGCCAGATAGCCCGGCGACGCCGTCAGCGCCAACCCCAGCACAAGGGGAGTGGGAGACGGCTGAAAGCCGAAAAGCCAGAAACAAGAGGTTGAAGGCGGCTCAATCTGCGTCGCAGGGGGCATCCAACCCACCAGCTGATACGGCCGATGCAGCCGCTCAAAACAAGAAACGCAAGAGGCGAAACAAAAAGAAAGCTGGTCTTTCAGCACCGCGATCGGCAGCAGTCGTCTTGACACTGCATCCAGATGCTATCGCGCAGGGTGCTACATATGCCACCATCCTGTGCAAGGCTAGGGCACAAATGCAGCTTAAGGACTTCGGACTCGAGGGCATCCGCTGTAAGCAGGCGGCAACGGGGGCCAGGATTATCTCCATCCCAGGCCCTGGAAATGAACAGAAGGCGGATCAGCTGGCTTCTAAGCTGCGCGAGGTGCTGTCGGGAGTGGCTAAAGTCACGAGACCCACAAAGTGTGTTGACCTCCGTATCTCAGGGCTCGATGACTCGATCGGGAAAGAGGACATTATGGCTGCTATTTTGGAGAAGGGCGGAGAAGCTTATTCCTCCGACCAGATTAAGGTAGGAGAAGTCCGATTTGGTCCGGGGGGATCAGGCTCGGCTTTGGCAAAATGCCCAGTGCCTATTGCCAAAAAGATTGTAGAAACGGGGAGACTTTTGGTGGGCTGGAGCTCGGCCATGGTGCGTGTTTTAGAACCGCTGCCTATGCGCTGTTTCAGATGCCTGAGCCTTGGGCATACGAGCCAGCGGTGTCCGAGTCAGGTTGACCGTAGTGGGCTGTGCTACCGCTGTGGGAGAGACGGACACATCGCTGCTAGCTGCAGTCAACCAGCTTATAGATGTGCCGTCTGTGAAGATGCTGGGCGACCCTCTGGTCACCGAATGGGGGGCAAGAAGTGTGACCCTCCTCACGTCAAACCAAAGGAGGGCCCAGGTACTCGTGCCCCTCCCACCGTAGCCGACCCGCTTCTGCCGGAGGAAGCTGAGATAATGTCAGAACAAAGCGATGACTAGTGCACCGCATCTCAGCTTTCTTCAGGCTAATGTCAATCACTCCACCCGGTCTCAAGATCTGCTTTCGCAGACTATGGTGGAGTGGAAGGTTGATATAACTGTGATCTCGGAGCCGTATTTCGTTCCAACCTTGTCTCATTGGGTAGGTGATTTAAGCGGCTCGGTCGCAATTCTAGTTGATCCCGATTCTCGCACTCCGTTAGTGGCTAAGGAGAGGGGACGGGGATACGTGGTGGCTGAATTCGGGGATGTCACTATAGTGGGGGTCTATTTCTCTCCGAACAAAAGTGTAGCCGAACTAGAAGTCTACATTGATCTCCTAGGTCTTGTTGTGGGTCGGTTGGTTGGTCAGCGACAACATGTTTTGGTCATGGGGGATCTCAACGCTAAGTCGGCCGTTTGGGGCTCCCATGTCACGGACGACAAAGGTGACATAGTCGCAGACTTTGCAGCGTCGTCTGGACTCGCAGTTTGCAATAGGGGCCAGGAATTCACGTGCGTGAGGCGGAATGGTGGCTCAATAGTTGACGTGACGTTTGCAACCCCTGTTCTAGCCGCTCGGATCTCAGGGTGGCGTGTGCATGGAGAGGTGGAGTCCCTTTCTGACCATAAATACATAACGTTTGAGGTCGCCACCAACGTGGCATCAACTAACAGACTGCCCCGGAGAAGTGTAGGTAGTGGTGCTCGGTTTCCAAAGTGGGCTCACACACGTTTCGACCCAAATTTAGCTGAAGAAGCCGCAATAGTTGTAGGTTGGAACCATGATGCCCGCGATAGCCGCCAAGATAGCGCTAATCAGCGGGCTCTTAGACTTCGAGAGGACCTCACTTACATATGCGATACAGCAATGCCCCGCTCCCTGGGCCCGCCTCCAGGCAAGAAGGCAGTCTACTGGTGGTCCGCTGAGCTGGCGTCTCTCCGGGAAACTTGCAATAGAAAGCGTCGAGACCACAAACGTTGTCGCCGAAGAAGGCATACCGAGATTGAGGAACAATTTCTCTACGAGGCCTACAAACAAGCGAAACTGGACTTTCAGAAGGCCATTTCACAGGCAAAGTCCAGAGCGCGAGAGGAATGGCTCCAGGACTTAGACCGCGACCCCTGGGGAAGGCCTTTTGTCGTGGTACGCAGTAAAATGCGCGGTGGTGCGCCTTCGCTAGAGGACTTTGAGCCACGACAGTTGAGTGACGCTGTGTCTGGCCTCTTCCCGAGAAGGGCTGCGTTCGTCCCGCCGGTAATGACCTCTCCGACAAGGGAAGACGAGATGACGGTCAGGGCTGCTCCAGTCACCGAAGAGGAGCTCGATGCCGCGCTAGACAGACTCCGAGCGAAGGGGAGAAAGGCTCCGGGCCCAGATGGAGTACCTGGTTTTGTGTTGGTGGCGGCCTCAAAACACCTAGGACAACAGCTCAGGGACCTGTTTTCCCTGTGCCTGGAGTCGGGAGAGTTCCCTTACACGTGGAGGAACGGCAGACTCTGTCTTTTAAAAAAGGAAGGACGTGCTCCTGGGTCGCCCTCATCGTTCAGGCCCATCGTTCTCCTAGACGAGGCGGGTAAGCTTTTCGAGCGCCTACTCGCCGCGCGTATTGAGCAGCACCTCTCAACTGCGGGACCTGACTTGTCCGAGCGGCAATATGGCTTCCGTGCTGGAAAGTCCACTGTTGACGCCCTGCTGGAATTGAGGCGTATTTGTAACAGGGCAACTTCGAGAGGGGAACAGGTGCTGGCGGTGTCTCTTGACATCGCCAACGCGTTTAACACCATCCCCTTCGAAACCATCTTGGAGGGCCTACGGTTTCACGAGGTTCCATACTATCTCCGAAAAGTAGTTGCAAGTTATTTGTCAGGACGTAAGGTCAAGTACATTGGGCCAGGAGGAGCCATGTACAGTCGTGAAGTAAGTTGTGGCGTTCCACAGGGGTCAGTCCTCGGGCCGCTCCTGTGGAACATTGGTTTCAATTGGGTCCTGCGAGGTCTTCTGTTGCCCCGCATGAACATCATCAGTTATGCGGATGACACCCTAATCACCGCCCGGGGCAACAGCTACTCAGAAGCGGCGCGTCTGGCTACCGTTGGCGCGACCCTGGTTGTCCAAAGGATAAGAATGTTGGGTTTGGAGGTAGCTCTGAATAAAACGGAGGTTATTTGCTTTCATGGGCCCCGCGATGGCCCACCAGCCGATTCTTTTGTGTCAGTGGATGGTGTAAATGTCCCTGTAGGCAATACTATGCGGTACCTGGGCTTGACCCTAGACAGCCGGTGGGGCTTCATACCGCACTTTAAGAAGCTGGCCCCGCGACTTGTTAAGACGGCGCTAGCTCTCGGTCGGCTACTCCCAAATGTTGGTGGGCCAAGCATTAGCTGCCGTCGCCTCTATGCGACCGTGGTTAAAAGTATGGCCTTATACGGTGCGCCGGTCTGGGCAGATGCCATGAATAGGCATATCTGTGCGCTCCTGCGTTCCCCACAACGCGCGATGGCTACACGGGCTATAAGAGCTTACCGTACAGTTTCTGCGTCGGCGGCCCTAGCGCTGGCAGGCACTCCGCCATGGGAGATGGAAGCGGAGGTGCTTGACGAAGTATACCGGCACAAAATTGAGTGTAGGGCACGGGGAGATCGTCTGACCCATGAGGAGGTCCAAGCGATAAGACGCGACGCGCACGAAGCAGTTATGCAGCGATGGGAGGAGGAACTCGAGTCCGCGGAGTTTGGTCGGCGCACAGTTGAAGCAATCCAGCCGGTGCTGAGACAGTGGGTGGCGCGGAAGCACGGGTCTTTGACTTACCGCCTTGTGCAGGTACTCTCCGGACACGGTTGTTTCGGGGATTACCTGCACATGATTCGGCGCGAGGTGAGCCCTATGTGCCACGAATGCGGTGCTGCTCGTGACTCGGCGCAGCACACCCTGGAGGTGTGTGCAACTTGGGGCCGACAGCGCCGCACACTCACGGCGGTGGTGGGGACTGATCTCTCCCTACCCAGTGTAGTTAGGGCCATGCTGGAAGACAGCAGGGCCTGGGACGCCATGGCCACCTTCTGCGAGGAGGTTATAACGCAGAAGGAGGCCACTGAGCGGCTTCGCGAGGGTGATGCCCAGGCGCACCCGCTCAGACGCCGACGAACTGGGGGACGTAGAAGGCGCTACGCCGCGCATCTTTTCCCCCCATGATGAAGGATGGAGACGCCACTCGTGACGCGCGTCTCCTAAACACAAGATCGAGGCCAGGATAAGCCATGGCCGGCCGGGGCGGTGTGGTCGATTCCCGATTGGAACCCATGCCACCGACAACCGGCAGAGACGTCACAACGGGGGGTTTTTAGTGTAAGGTATGCCCGCTGTCCACCAGCGGGAGAGTCCCACTTCCCCTGCCCCAGTTATCTGGTGGCGGGCGGTGCGTAAAAGTACATTTTCCCCTCGAAAAAAAAAAAAAAAAAAAAAAAAAAAAGGTTAGGTTAGGTTAGGTTAGGTTAGGTTAGGTTGACTCCGTGCGTGCGAGATCGCGCTCGCGCTCGCGCTCGCCTTTGCCACCGGTGTCGATACGGCCGGCGCCACTGCCACCGACGCCTCAGCCTCCGACGCCACTACCATCTGCGTTGCCACCTTTGGCAAATATGGAGGCTCTCCAGGAGTTTGCGCGCTCCTTGACAATATCCATAGGTGAAATGGTTAACACCAGGCTCAGCAGCATCGAGGAAAGGCTACCTCCAGTGCCTATACTTAGACCGCCGCTAGCGGCTGACAGAAGACGCGAGATGCCTCCGCCTGCATCAGCACCCCCAGCTCGACAGTCAGCGCCCCCAGCTCGAAAACCGGTGCCCCCAGCTCGACAGCCGGCGCCTCCGCGCCATCAGGCTTTAACAACAGACCCTTCTTCTGCGCAGTCTCAGCCAGAACGCTCTCAAGCGCCAACAGCCTCCACATCCACAGAAGGAACCTGGAGCGAGGTAATAGGCAGAAAGAAGGCTAATAAACAGCGTAAAGCAGCCCTTGCCGCGGCCAATCAGGCAGGGCCTACACCAGCAGAAGCTTCTGCACAAAAGAAAAAGAAGACCAAGAAGAAGACTAGCCTTACACCTCCGAAAACGGCGGCGGTCGTACTTACCTTGGACGCAGAAGCAATAGAACAAGGTGTCACTTACGCTCAAATCATCGGGAAGGCAAGGGCGGAACTGCAACTGAAAGATTTCGGCTTGGAAGGGGTACGCTGCAAGACGGCAGCTACTGGCGCCAGGATCCTCTCGATCCCAGGGCCTGAGAATGGGAAAAAGGCGGATGATCTTGCCACTAAGCTCCGTGAGGTTTTGTCCGGCGTCGCTAAGGTCACGAGACCCACGAAGTGTGTCGACTTACGCATTTCGGGCCTTGACGATTCGGTCGTGAAGGAGGATGTCATCGCTGCAATTGCAGAAAAAGGCGGATGTCATTCTGACCAGGTGAAGGTCGGGGAAGTCCGATTCGGTGGTAACAGTTTGGGGACAGCTCTAGCGAAATGTCCCGTGGCCGTTGCTAAGAAAATTGTGGAGGCTGGCAGGCTCCTTGTAGGCTGGAGTTCTGCTCATGTTCGGGCGTTAGATCCTGTACCGATGCGCTGCTACAGATGTCTGAGCCTCGGGCACACAAGTCAGCGGTGCCCAAGTCAAACCAACCGAAGCTATTTATGCTATCGCTGTGGTAAAGCGGGCCATGTCGCCGCCAGTTGCGGCGCCAAGGAGTATCGTTGCGACGTTTGTGCAGATGCCGAACGACCAGCCTGCCACAGAATGGGGGGAAGGAAGTGCAATCCTCCACAAGTTAAGCCAAAGGAGGGTGTGGGTACAAGGGCGCCCCCCACTGTAGGAGTGTCTTTGCCAATGGAGACAGCGGAGCTACCAGAAATCCAAATTAATGGATAATACACGCCATTTAAAATTTCTTCAGGCGAATATCAACCACTCCACCAGGTCACAGGACCTTTTATCTCAGACTATGGTGGAGTGGAAGATCGATGTTACGGTTGTGTCAGAGCCATATTATGTACCAACCCTGCCTCATTGGGCTGCGGATCTTAACGACTCTGTCGCTATTGCTACAGATCCTTCCTCCTGTTTTCCTTTGGAAGTAAAAGAGAGGGGTTCTGGCTACGTTGTGGCTAAGTGGGGGAAAATTGCAATTGTTGGGGTATACTTCTCTCCAAACGATAGCGTGTCTGATCTTGAGTTGTACTTGGCTCAGTTAAGCGTAGCGGTTGGTAGGCTCAGTCGAATGCAGGTGATCGTAATGGGGGATCTGAATTCAAAATCAGCGTTGTGGGGCTCCCCCGTTACTGATGATAGGGGAGATCTAGTCGCAGATTTCGTAGCGTCAATGAACCTCTGCGTGGCTAACCAAGGCAATGAGTTAACTTGTGTCAGGAGAAACGGAGGGTCTATCGTGGACGTCACCTTTGCATCGCCTGCTCTGGCGTTACGAATTTCTGGCTGGGTCGTTCAAAAAGAGGTCGAATCCCTCTCCGACCACCTTTACATCACCTTCGAGGTATCAGCCCCAGCTTCCACGCGTGCGCCTATTAGGGTGGAAAGAACTAGTCGAGCTAGATTCCCGAAATGGGCCCTGACGCAATATAACCCGCATCTTGCGGAAGAGGCAGCGATAGTTGCGAGCTGGAACAACGACGCACGTGATTCTCGCAGAGACAGTGTTGAAGAACGAGCTGTCAGGCTCCGCAATGATCTCATGGCGATTTGCGACGCCGCGATGCCACGATCTAGGGGTCTGCCTCCAGGCAAAGAGGCCGTGTATTGGTGGTCTGCAGAAATTGCCTCCCTTCGTGAAGCTTGCAATGATGCTCGCAGGGCCCACAAAAGATGTCGACGGCGCAGGCACTTCGAAGAACAGGAACGACTCCTCTACGACGCCTACAAAGAGTCGAAGAAAGCTCTGCAAAACGCAATATCATCTGCGAAATCTAGAGCCAGGGAAGAGTGGTTGCAGGACTTAGATCGGGACCCGTGGGGGAGGCCCTACCTCGTGGTACGTAGCAAGATGCGACAGGGGGCCCCTCGATTGGAGGAGTTTGAGCCGCAGTTGTTGCAGGATGCTGTATCTGCGCTCTTTCCACGAAGAGATACGTTTATTCCGCCCGCGATGTCAGCTCCGGTGATCACTCAGGAATCTGCGGTCAGAGCGCCTCCTGTCACTGAGGCTGAGTTTGATGTGGCGATCGACATACTTCGAGCTAAAAAGAAGGCCCCTGGGCCGAACGGCGTCCCGGGTTTTGTTTTGGTGGCAGCATCGAAGCACGTAGGCGACAAGATTAGGGAGCTGTTCACATCCATTATGGAGGCCGGAGAATTTCCTTCTGCTTGGAAGACGGGCCGCTTGTGTCTACTTAAAAAGGACGGCCGTTCACCGGACTCCCCGTCGTCTTTTAGACCCATCGTGTTGCTTGACGAGGAGGGCAAGCTCTTTGAGCGAATTGTTGCGGCTCGTATCGTCGAACACCTGACGTCTACAGGCCCTGACTTGTCGGACCGCCAATATGGTTTTCGGGCTGGAAGATCCACCGTAGATGCCGTGAAAGACCTAAAAGGTTTCTGCGAGGAAGCAAGGTTGAAGGGTGAGAGTGTATTGGCAATATCTCTAGATATTGCCAACGCTTTTAACACTATCCCCTTCGAAACTATACTGGAAGGACTGAAGTTTCATCGGGTTCCGCAATATCTGCTCGAGCTTGTGGCAAGCTACCTAAACGATCGGCGGGTTAAGTTTATTGGGCCTGGTGGCGTTATGTTTAGCCGCGAGGTTAGCTGTGGTGTTCCGCAGGGGTCGGTTCTAGGCCCACTCCTGTGGAATATAGGGTACGATTGGGTTCTTCGAGGCACTCTGCCTCCCCAAATGAGTGTCATTTGTTATGCCGACGACACACTAGTCACAGCACGGGGCGGCACATACGCGGAAGCCGCGCGTTTAGCAGAGGTGGGCACAACACAGGTTGTTGAGAGAATTCGCTTACTGGGACTAGAGGTGAATCTCGGTAAAACAGAGGCCATATACTTTCACGAGCCTCGGAAAGGACCACCAAACGATGCTTCTATATCTGTCGTTGGTGCTAGAATAAAAGTGGAGAGCACTATAAAATATCTCGGGTTGACGCTTGACAGTCGTTGGAGTTTTTTGCCGCATTTTAAGAAGTTGGCCCCGCGTCTTGTAGGTACTGCACTATCGCTGGGGCGCCTGCTTCCAAACGTGGGCGGCCCAAGCACGACGTGTCGCCGTCTTTATTGCACCGTCGTTAAGAGCATGGCCCTGTACGGGGCACCTGTATGGGTGGAGGCCCTCACAAACAAAATAAGAGCGCTTCTGCGTGCGCCTCAGTGTGCAATCGGACTAAGAGCCATCAGAGGGTACCGCACTGTTGCTTCAGCAGCAGCCCTGGTTTTGGCCGGTACTCCGCCCTGGGAGTTGGAGGCGGAGGTGCTCAGCGAGGTGTATAGGCATAGGGCTGAGCGTAGGGCGCAAGGCGAGCGCCTGACCATAGAAGAGACCGAGGCGGTTCGGCGTGACGCGCAGAATGCTGTGATTGAGCGCTGGACGGACGATCTGGTCGACGAGGTGTACGGACGACGCACTATTGAGGCGATACAGCCTGTTTTACGCCAATGGTTGGAACGTCGCCACGGTACCCTTACTTACCGGCTAGTACAAATTTTGACCGGCCAGGGGTGCTTTGGCGATTACCTGCATCGTATTCGCAGGGAAGGGAGCCCTAGGTGCCATGAGTGTGGTGCTAGTCGGGACTCGGCGCAGCACACGCTGGAGGTGTGCGACGCCTGGAGCAGACAGCGCCAGACACTCACAGCAGTGGTGGGTCAAGACCTCTCTCTGCCCAGCGTAGTCAAATCTATGCTGGACAGCGACAGGTCATGGGAAGCTATGGTTTCGTTCTGCGAGGAGGTGATGACGCAGAAGGAGACCGCCGAGCGATTCCGCGAGGGTGATGCCCAGGCGGACCCGCTCAGGCGCAGGCGGCCCGGGGGACGGCGTAGGCGTTTCGCCGATCTTTTACCCCCATAACAGGGCTAGCGGGTTGAGGCCGGACAGCCTCCGCCCGCTTCGTGCAGTTCTGTCTGCGTGTCAGAGGAGGTGCCCAAGTGTGCTCGGGCATCTCTTCTTTTGCTAGGAAGGGGCCTGGAAAACCGGGCTGGCTGGGACGACGTGGTCGAATACTGCCAGGATCCCTCGTCGTCGGTAACCAGCAGGAGAGGGCACACCAAGTCAGTTTTAGTGGGTATGCCCCCCCTCCGGCCCCTCATCGGGTCTATTGTAGCTTAGGTTGGAATAGGTTGGGTGTGGGACCGGGGGAGGTCATTGGGAGAGCCCCACATAACCCCCGCCGCGTGTCCGAGCGTGGGGGTATGCGTAAAGCATTTCTGACTTGCCAAAAAAAAAAAAAAAAAAAAAAAAAAAAAAAAAAAAGGTTAGGTTAGGTTAGGTTAGGTTAGGTTAGGTTAGGTTAGGTTAGGTTAGGTTAGGTTAGGTTCTCGGCCTCATGCGAGTGATGCGGTTCCTGGATCCGAGACCGAGCGCGTCCCCCAGGTGGTGGATAGGGGAACGGCCCCCGGTGGAAGGGGGTTACCGGACTTCGGCCGGCGCGAACCAAAAACAGGATTATACCGTAACCCTGTACTTAGAACAGGAACGGGGGCTGCCGTGTTCTGTCATGGGGGCTGCGGGGATGTAAAACCCCTTTAAAAAATGTAAGAACAAACCGTAACCCTGTACGTGGTGCAGGAACGGGGGCCGCTACGGGGGCCGCGTGGAGTAAACCACTATAAAAATCCTCAAAGGTCATGGCGTTGGGAACGCAGGCGTCGGACCGCCTTAAGGTGGCTGGAAGAGGTTCCAGCCAGCTAGCGCCAACCCTGGGATACCGCCCGCCCTCCCAGTGGTATTAGGGTTACCCAGGTACAGGGGTCTCTGCCTGGGTGGACCGGATATTTCCCCCATACTCGTGGGATTAAGTATGGCAGACTTTAGAAAACCTATAATAAAAGCAGTTAAGAAGGCGAAGAATGCAACGGTTTCGACTGTTGCTTCCGGTAGTACGGACAAAGCACTGGGTCCATCCAAAAACCGTGCACAAAAGACGACGAGCGACTTTAACAAGTTAGCCTACGATTGCTCTAGTAGTGATTCGGAAGCAGGGGAATACCTTTCCTCCAAATCTGGAGACTGGCATCCAACAGAGTGGCATCCTATTTCTTATGAAGACTACATGCGGGCAGGTTCGAAAAAAAAGAAGTCTTTGGGTAAAACGCCCCCTCCTTCAACCCCTAAGCCGAAAGTTAAAGACGTTGAGTCTTATTTCAAGCGACCAAAACTGGCCGCGAGTTCCAGCTCGTCACTTGACCTTGCCATGCAGTCTGAGCTGTCGGAGTACGAGGCGACAGCAGCAGCGGCAAGAGCTGATAAAATGAGAGTAAACCTCGAAAAGTTTGACGAAACTACGCGACAGCCAACGCGCAGTAGACCGTCTCTACAGCCGCAGCCACAGAACGTAAGCCCCGAAGCGGCGGAGTTGGACCGCCTTAAAGCTGAAAACGCAAATCTCCGGAAAGATCTCGAGGAGCTGCGAAAGGAAGTAGCCGCTCTCAAAGAGGAGCAGCGGCCAGTACAGAAGGCCACGTCCCTGGACGAGGACGTTATTGAAAGGGTGATTCACTCTGTCACTAGGATCATGATGGAGCACATTGAGCCGAGATTGATGGCAGTGGAGTGCCGTCTCCCCTCGCCTGACGCGTTGCAAACGCCCAAAGTCGCGCCTAGAGCTACCCCTAGAGCTGCCTCTGCTACCTTCACGGAGCACGAAGATGGTGTTACTCCCGAGATTCTCCCTGCCGCCCGCCAGAACGATGACTGGCAGCAGAAGACTGGGCGAAAGAAGAAGAATGGTAAGAAGGCGAGCCTAACCACTGCAGCTCCTCCTAGCACCCAGAAGAGACCGCAGGCTGCGGTGAAAGCGCCTGTCAAGGCTAAAACAAAGCCAAAGCTGATCATCCCGAAATCTGCAGCAGTGGTACTGTCTCTCCTCCCGGAGGCGCGCGGAAACGGGGTAACATTTGCCGAGGTCATCAAACGAGCCAAAGCTGTCATCTCCCCTGCTGACTATGGAGCACAGGGGTTCGTTATTAAGGAGAGCCAGGCAGGAGCTAAAATCCTGGAGCTGCCGGACCCTAGCGGTACTATGGCCAACGCTCTGGCCGACAAACTCCGCCAAACAGTCGGCGATTTGGTTGAAGTCAGTAGACCAGAAAAGACGGCCGACCTGCACATCACGGGTTTCGATGACTCTATATCGAGAGACGATGTTCTGGACGCCGTAGCGGCCGTGTCTAGTTGCGCGCGACAGAAAGTCAAGACGACGTCCATTATGGCCGAGAGAGACGGGTCCTGGTGCATCCGCATTAGATGCCCTGTGGCGGCTGCCAAGGCGGTTGCGATGACCGAGAAGTTTAAAGTCGGGTGGAACATCGTTCGGGTGAGGGTTCTGTCCCCTCTTCCTTTAAGGTGCTTTAAGTGTCTGGGGCTGGGCCACACAAAGCCCAGGTGCCCATCGAAAGAGGACAGGAGCAAACTTTGCTTCCGTTGCGGTGAACCGGGCCACATGGCCGCGGCTTGTAGTGTCGTCAAACCCCGGTGCTCGGTCTGCGCTGCGAGTAAGCAGCCGGCCGACCACGTCATGGGGTCCCGCAAATGCAACCCACCAGCGAGTAAGGGGATACTGCCCGAGCGCAGTGGGCTTGCCCAAGTCGGAGCACGCCCTATAGAGGGCGAGCGTAGCAACAGTGGGATGTCTGAGTGATCGGCATCTCCACTTCTCCTGTCGACTGTCGTTGCTCCCCGCTCTCTCAGTCGAGATGAGCTCCGGGATGAAATGACACCCGATAACGCGCGGATGGCGGACTGTCGCGAGGTCCGTTCTACGGTCCGTCCATCTGGGGAGGCGTCCATTTGTGACTGAGGTGCCTCCCGTACGCTTCAAGCTTGGGCCAGGTTTTGCCAAGGCCAACCGGGGTAGTGTGGTCGAATCCCAAAGGGAACCCACACTGCCGTAAACCGGACGAGATGTCACAACGGGGGTTTTTTAGTTGTGGTATGCCCGCTGGTCAACAGCGGGAGAGCCCCACTTCCCCTGCCGTGTACCTCAACGGCGGGGTGTGCATAAGGAGCATTTTTCCCTCGAAAGAAAAAAAAAAAAAAAAAGGTTAGGTTAGGTTAGGTTAGGTTAGGTTCAACGTCCCCGTCGTGCACCCTGGGCAACGTCGTCGCATTTCCCGCGGCGACGGCTAATAGTCTGACGGGAGGGGAGCCTCGCGGTTCTATCCGCATTTGCGGTTTTGGTGGCTCCGCGCTGGCGTCCCAGACATATTCTGGGCAGCGGTAGCGCGGTTCGGGCTCGGCCGGCGTCCTGGACAGTCCAGTAGCGGTGGTGCGAGCGTAGGCGGCGGGTCCGTCCGATTACGGTTGTCGCAATCGGCGGACGGGTCTTCATGGCCAACCGTCGGCGAAGCCGTCCCTTTCAGTCACGTTTTGGGGGACGGTGGGGCTGCCCTTAGTTGGGTGTCCCTGCGAGGAGACAACCTCACTAAAAAACCCTAATCCTACGCCTGCCACGGGCTAGGGGATGGATGGCTGGTGGGAGACCAGTCCCAACGTGGCCAACGGAGCAGGGGACTGGCGGACCCCCTGCTTCGTGAACCATACGCTTACCCGGGCATGGAGCCTCTGCCCGGGTGGACCGATTATTTGCTACCATAATCGTGGGAATCAAAATGGAATCCAAAACTCAAAAATTAATTTTAAAGTTCGGCGGTGGGCCTAGCTCGGGCGGAAGAGAGCGGGTGAAGCTTAGCTCAGGCGAGATAAGTGAGCACGAAATGTTTTCGGCGTCCGAAACAAACGGGGCGTCTTCGAAAGGTTCAGTTGTGGGCAGTCAGTCCAGTTTAGCGCCAGCTGCAGCTGGCTCTTCAGTAGCAGGCAGTTTGCCTAATCTTGTCGCAGCGTCGGCTGGCCCTTCAGTGACGGCTGGCGTTTCAGCGTTAGCTGACCCTTCAGCGTCAGCTAGCCCTTCAGCAGCGAGTAGTCAGTCTTGCCTTGCCGCCAGGGGAGTTGGTAAAAAGTCTAAGGCAAAAAAGCGTACGAGAGATGTCCAATCCTCTCCTGAGTCTGATGGTAGGGTGAGGACTTCTGCGCCGACCACTAAAAAGCTTAAGCCATTCGCTGTTGGGCGTGGTAGTGGGAAACGCGGTCGTCCTCCAACCAAGAGCATTGGTACTGGTATAGGTCGTGCGAAGGATATGCTGCGGAATATGGCAAGGACTGAGTTTGTCAAGTCGTTAAAACTCCGCCCATTGGACGACTATGAAAGGGACGCGGATGATGCGTTTGAGTTCACTGGTGGAGAGTTCGCTGGCGGACAGTATGACAGCTGGTCGATGATGGATCCAAGCAGCGATTCAGGTTCGAACTTATCAGTACAACCTGGTCAGGATGACGAGAGTGCTGAGCGTCTCAGGGCTATAATGGCGCAAAAATTGGAAGCTATAAAGGGTGTGGCCGAGAGATCAGGGAAACTCAAGGGCTCCTGTCAGAAGGTTCTAAAAGACGCGATACGAGGTATCTCTAAAATCTTCAACGCTTTAACTGTACGGTCGGATGATGTAGAAGTTCGTAGGCTTCACGCTGAAAATATTCGCCTCTCATCTACGCTGGAGAAAGTACAGACGGAAATGAAGGCCATGCGCAAAACATTATCCGAATGTCAAGCACAGTCTTCTGTGCCCAGGCCTGCCAAAGATTCGTTTGCGCTACAGGCGGAAATGATGGAGCATTTTAAACGGGACTTGTTTGTTTCTATTGGGGAAATGGTGAAAACCCAACTCAGCAGCTTTGAGTCGAGACTTCCCCCAGCGCCCATCATCAGACCGCAGCTGGCGGGCGATAAAAGGAGAGAGCCTCCTTCACCAGCACCAGCTGCTCCACCTCCAGCGCCAGCGCCTTCTCGTCGGCAGGCACCAACAGCAGGCCCTTCTTCTTCTCGTAGTCAGCCAGATAGCCCGGCGACGCCGTCAGCGCCAACCCCAGCACAAGGGGAGTGGGAGACGGCTGAAAGCCGAAAAGCCAGAAACAAGAGGTTGAAGGCGGCTCAATCTGCGTCGCAGGGGGCATCCAACTCACCAGCTGATACGGCCGATGCAGCCGCTCAAAACAAGAAACGCAAGAGGCGAAACAAAAAGAAAGCTGGTCTTTCAGCACCGCGATCGGCAGCAGTCGTCTTGACACTGCATCCAGATGCTATCGCGCAGGGTGCTACATATGCCACCATCCTGTGCAAGGCTAGGGCACAAATGCAGCTTAAGGACTTCGGACTCGAGGGCATCCGCTGTAAGCAGGCGGCAACGGGGGCCAGGATTATCTCCATCCCAGGCCCTGGAAATGAACAGAAGGCGGATCAGTTGGCTTCTAAGCTGCGCGAGGTGCTGTCGGGAGTGGCTAAAGTCACGAGACCCACAAAGTGTGTTGACCTCCGTATCTCAGGGCTCGATGACTCGATCGGGAAAGAGGACATTATGGCTGCTATTTTGGAGAAGGGCGGAGAAGCTTATTCCTCCGACCAGATTAAGGTAGGAGAAGTCCGATTTGGTCCGGGGGGATCAGGCTCGGCTTTGGCAAAATGCCCAGTGCCTATTGCCAAAAAGATTGTAGAAACGGGGAGACTTTTGGTGGGCTGGAGCTCGGCCATGGTGCGTGTTTTAGAACCGCTGCCTATGCGCTGTTTCAGATGCCTGAGCCTTGGGCATACGAGCCAGCGGTGTCCGAGTCAGGTTGACCGTAGTGGGCTGTGCTACCGCTGTGGGAGAGACGGACACATCGCTGCTAGCTGCAGTCAACCAGCTTATAGATGTGCCGTCTGTGAAGATGCTGGGCGACCCTCTGGTCACCGAATGGGGGGCAAGAAGTGTGATCCTCCTCACATCAAACCAAAGGAGGGCCCAGGTACTCGTGCCCCTCCCACCGTAGCCGACCCGCTTCTGCCGGAGGAAGCTGAGATAATGTCAGAACAAAGCGATGACTAGTGCCCCGCATCTCAGCTTTCTTCAGGCTAATGTCAATCACTCCACCCGGTCTCAAGATCTGCTTTCGCAGACTATGGTGGAGTGGAAGGTTGATATAACTGTGATCTCGGAGCCGTATTTCGTTCCAACCTTGTCTCATTGGGTAGGCGATTTAAGCGGCTCGGTCGCAATTCTAGTTGATCCCGATTCTCGCACTCCGTTAGTGGCTAAGGAGAGGGGACGGGGATACGTGGTGGCTGAATTCGGGGATGTCACTATAGTGGGGGTCTATTTCTCTCCGAACAAAAGTGTAGCCGAACTAGAAGTCTACATTGATCTCCTAGGTCTTGTTGTGGGTCGGTTGGTTGGTCAGCGACAACATGTTTTGGTCATGGGGGATCTCAACGCTAAGTCGGCCGTTTGGGGCTCCCACGTCACGGACGACAAAGGTGACATAGTCGCAGACTTTGCAGCGTCGTCTGGACTCGCAGTTTGCAATAGGGGCCACGAATTCACGTGCGTGAGGCGGAATGGTGGCTCAATAGTTGACGTGACGTTTGCAACCCCTGTTCTAGCCGCTCGGATCTCAGGGTGGCGTGTGCATGGAGAGGTGGAGTCCCTTTCTGACCATAAATACATAACGTTTGAGGTCGCCACCAACGTGGCATCAACTAACAGACTGCCCCGGAGAAGTGTAGGTAGTGGTGCTCGGTTTCCAAAGTGGGCTCACACACGTTTCGACCCAAATTTAGCTGAAGAAGCCGCAATAGTTGTAGGTTGGAACCATGATGCCCGCGATAGCCGCCAAGATAGCGCTAATCAGCGGGCTCTTAGACTTCGAGAGGACCTCACTTACATATGCGATACAGCAATGCCCCGCTCCCTGGGCCCGCCTCCAGGCAAGAAGGCAGTCTACTGGTGGTCCGCTGAGCTGGCGTCTCTCCGGGAAACTTGCAATAGAAAGCGTCGAGACCACAAACGTTGTCGCCGAAGAAGGCATACCGAGATTGAGGAACAATTTCTCTACGAGGCCTACAAACAAGCGAAACTGGACTTTCAGAAGGCCATTTCACAGGCAAAGTCCAGAGCGCGAGAGGAATGGCTCCAGGACTTAGACCGCGACCCCTGGGGAAGGCCTTTTGTCGTGGTACGCAGTAAAATGCGCGGTGGTGCGCCTTCGCTAGAGGACTTTGAGCCACGACAGTTGAGTGACGCTGTGTCTGGCCTCTTCCCGAGAAGGGCTGCGTTCGTCCCGCCGGTAATGACCTCTCCGACAAGGGAAGACGAGATGACGGTCAGGGCTGCTCCAGTCACCGAAGAGGAGCTCGATGCCGCGCTAGACAGACTCCGAGCGAAGGGGAGAAAGGCTCCGGGCCCAGATGGAGTACCTGGTTTTGTGTTGGTGGCGGCCTCAAAACACCTAGGACAACAGCTCAGGGACCTGTTTTCCCTGTGCCTGGAGTCGGGAGAGTTCCCTTACACGTGGAGGAACGGCAGACTCTGTCTTTTAAAAAAGGAAGGACGTGCTCCTGGGTCGCCCTCATCGTTCAGGCCCATCGTTCTCCTAGACGAGGCGGGTAAGCTTTTCGAGCGCCTACTCGCCGCGCGTATTGAGCAGCACCTCTCAACTGCGGGACCTGACTTGTCCGAGCGGCAATATGGCTTCCGTGCTGGAAAGTCCACTGTTGACGCCCTGCTGGAATTGAGGCGTATTTGTAACAGGGCAACTTCGAGAGGGGAACAGGTGCTGGCGGTGTCTCTTGACATCGCCAACGCGTTTAACACCATCCCCTTCGAAACCATCTTGGAGGGCCTACGGTTTCACGAGGTTCCATACTATCTCCGAAAAGTAGTTGCAAGTTATTTGTCAGGACGTAAGGTCAAGTACATTGGGCCAGGAGGAGCCATGTACAGTCGTGAAGTAAGTTGTGGCGTTCCACAGGGGTCAGTCCTCGGGCCGCTCCTGTGGAACATTGGTTTCAATTGGGTCCTGCGAGGTCTTCTGTTGCCCCGCATGAACATCATCAGTTATGCGGATGACACCCTAATCACCGCCCGGGGCAACAGCTACTCAGAAGCGGCGCGTCTGGCTACCGTTGGCGCGACCCTGGTTGTCCAAAGGATAAGAATGTTGGGTTTGGAGGTAGCTCTGAATAAAACGGAGGTTATTTGCTTTCATGGGCCCCGCGATGGCCCACCAGCCGATGCTTTTGTGTCAGTGGATGGTGTAAATGTCCCTGTAGGCAATACTATGCGGTACCTGGGCTTGACCCTAGACAGCCGGTGGGGCTTCATACCGCACTTTAAGAAGCTGGCCCCGCGACTTGTTAAGACGGCGCTAGCTCTCGGTCGGCTACTCCCAAATGTTGGTGGGCCAAGCATTAGCTGCCGTCGCCTCTATGCGACCGTGGTTAAAAGTATGGCCTTATACGGTGCGCCGGTCTGGGCAGATGCCATGAATAGGCATATCTGTGCGCTCCTGCGTTCCCCACAACGCGCGATGGCTACACGGGCTATAAGAGCTTACCGTACAGTTTCTGCGTCGGCGGCCCTAGCGCTGGCAGGCACTCCGCCATGGGAGATGGAAGCGGAGGTGCTTGACGAAGTATACCGGCACAAAATTGAGTGTAGGGCACGGGGAGATCGTCTGACCCATGAGGAGGTCCAGGCGATAAGACGCGACGCGCACGACGCAGTTATGCAGCGATGGGAGGAGGAACTCGAGTCCGCGGAGTTTGGTCGGCGCACAGTTGAAGCAATCCAGCCGGTGCTGAGACAGTGGGTGGCGCGGAAGCACGGGTCTTTGACTTACCGCCTTGTGCAGGTACTCTCCGGACACGGTTGTTTCGGGGATTACCTGCACATGATTCAGCGCGAGGTGAGCCCTATGTGCCACGAATGCGGTGCTGCTCGTGACTCGGCGCAGCACACCCTGGAGGTGTGTGCAACTTGGGGCCGACAGCGCCGCACACTCACGGCGGTGGTAGGGATTGATCTCTCCCTACCCAGTGTAGTTAGGGCCATGCTGGAAGACAGCAGGGCCTGGGACGCCATGGCCACCTTCTGCGAGGAGGTTATAACGCAAAAGGAGGTCAGTGACAGTCGCGCGGGCACGCCCGCCCGGACGGACATTCTAACGAGTGCCCAGACATTCTATGACTACAGTGTAGATATGAAACTAAAAATAATTATGGCAAATTAACATGGTCCTTTTTTTTTTTTTTTTTTTTTTTTTTGGCATGGGTCGGGTCGAACGGGCGCGGCCCCCCAGCTGGTAGCCGGTGGTAGTCGCGAGGGCGCGCCCGGCCGGCCAGGCTCTAAGCGTGGTTATACTGTGCGGGCGCGCCCGCGCGGCCAGCGGTGGTCGCGCGGGCACGCCCGCCCAGATAGGCATTAAACTAGGTACTTAAACACAATTATTAACAGATATACGTGACAGGTACGAGTCGAGTGGGTCGGGCCGGGCGCGGCCCCGCGACCGGTGGCCGGAGCAGCCGCGAGGAAACGACAGTCGCGGGGGGTCGCCGCCCGGTCAGGCTCCAAGCATAATAGTGACATGACAGTGCTGTGCGGGTGCACCCGCGAGGCCCGCGGTGGTCTCGCGGGTACGCCCGCACAGTTGCGTTTAAAACAAAAGCATATTAATATATTTAAAAAAAAAAAAAACGATAGAGTCACACAATGTCCAACCTGGCGGGCGCGACCGCGCCACCGGTAGCGCGGGCGCGCCCGTCCAGCCATAGCAGCTATCGTGGCAACAGTGATAATAATACAAGAATGTCGGGCGGGCGCGCCCGTGCGACCAGCGGCAGACCAACGGTCGAGCGGGCGCGCCCGCCCGGTTGCAGGTCCGTGAAAATATATAAGTTCTCATGAGTTTTTTTGGTTTTTATAATAGAAATCAGCAGATTTACAGTAAAATAACATAAATGAAATACATAAATAGATACTAGGATGAAGGGATGGGACATCATGGAGAAAGATTGTTGAACGACTTGAGTTTGGAGAAAATGTCCGTAACAAGCTTTGCGAAGCTCTTAAGAATGGAAGTCGAATGCTTCGCGCTCATAATGTCTGGGAGGTGAAATGAGGAAGCGATATCAATGTTATAGGGCAGAGCCGACAGGTAATCCTGACGGATGCAGGCGAAGCGGAGACAATCCTCAACCAAGTGACGAGGAGTTTGGGGAGAGACGCGGTCGCAAGGGCAGCAGTCCGTTGGTGCAATATGAAATCTGTGTAAGTAAGAGAGGTGGGCGCCGTGAGCCGTAATAAATTGAGTGAGATGAAAGTCGTGCGGTAAAGAGGTAGCCAGATCCAGGCAAGCCCTTGGGGTGGGAAGGAGGGTCCTGGTGTACGCCCCCTGACCGGCCCTCGTGTACCTGTCTTCCCACGCCGCGTAGGCGGAGCGCGAGGAGTGAAATTTTACGTACGAGATGGGGAAATGCGTGTATGCCGGGACGGAGTGGGAGGACGCCGCGCTCCTCGCGGCCTCGTCCGCCAGCTCGTTGCCCGGGATGCCGGCGTGTCCTTTGACCCAGCAAAATGAGATGCCGCCTGACGTGTTATTGGTGTGATCGGCCACGATACCATGAATGAGGGACACTAACGGAGTGGTGCTGCTTCTGGAGCCCAGGGCTTCCAGGGCCGATCTGGAGTCGGAGAGGATCAGCGCTTCCGGGTGTCCCTCGCTCAGGACTATGAGGCAAGCCCGATATAATGCGTACAATTCCGCCTGAAAGACGGTGCACGCGTTGTGCAGTTTATATTTGTAGTGTTTCACTCTATCCCGGGCTCTCGCGTCCGGGTTGACTCTGACGCAAGCGGCGCCCACCTCGCCGGTTTCGGACTTACTGCCGTCTGTGAATATCTGCACGCACCTGGCTGTGCAGGCCCCGTCCACTTCGTCCTGGGTGGGAGCCTGTTGGAATCTTACCGAAATGCGCTCCGCTGGATGGAGCAGCTGTGCTATGGGAGTTGGGAATTCGTATGGTACATCGGAGGGTAAACGAGTCGTAACGCCAGTCACTCGGGCCAACTCGTTTTCCCTGATCCTAAGGATGTCCAAATCCAGGGGGAGGAGACCCGCGATGGCGATTGCCGCGTTCGCCGAAACAGTTCGGTAGCCTCTGATAATACGGATTGCGAAGCCCCTCTGCAGAGAAATAAGGGCCCGTCTTACGTAGACTTTTTCCGCGACGTGTCCCCAAACCCCAGCCGCGTACGAAACAATGGGAACGATGACATATTTATAAATGGCTTTGACGTTTTCTGAGTGAAGTCCCCAGGTGAGGCGGACGAACACACAGAGCCTGTTGAATATGGACTTAGCTTTATTAATGGCGTGTTTGACATGGGATTTGAAGTTCAGTCGGTTATCGATGACCACCCCGAGGATGGTAAAGTTTGGGCTAAATTTGATGTGGACGCCGTCCATGCGAATCACCGCTTTGGCCGCACTGGGAGTGAAAGCAATCGCCTTAGTTTTACCGGGTCCGAAGAAAAGTTTGACCCCTCTTCCCCAAGCCGCGATGGTCTCCAGGGCTGCGCACACCCTCTCCTGCAGCAGGGGTATGCTCTTGGCGGACGCAACCAAAAGAACGTCATCCGCGTACGCCTGCAACCGGCAGCCCTCCGGGAATGTTAGGTCCAGCAGGTCGTCCAGCACGCAGTTCCACAGAGCGGGGCCACACGCAGAACCCTGCACGCACCCCCGCTGTGTGTGGCACGAAGCCGTGTAACCCGCGTGGTTCAAGATAACCGATCTGGGCGTTAGGTAATTGGCCAGTGTTTTGAATATATTGCGGGGACAATTGGAACGTTTGAGCCTGTCGAGTATGGCAGGCCACCAGGCCCTGTCGAACGCCGACTGAATGTCCAAGGAGACTGCGATGGTGTGGAGCCCCATGGATTTGTTTGTCTTGATGTCTTTGATCGCGTCCAGAAGAGCATGTGCCGTGGAGGTGTTTTTCCTGAATCCATATTGCCTATTGTTGAGGTGATCACTAGTGGAGGCCGCGTGCAGGAGGCGTTCAGTGAGGAGCTTCTCCAGCATTTTGCCGAAGACGGGGACTAGGCCAATTGGCCTGTTGGCTTTAGGGTCAGATGGGGAAAGCGATCCCGACTTGGGGATTATGCGAAGAATGGCCAACTTCCAGAAAACTGGAAAATATCCTAGTTGCAAGCACCTGTTGGCCAGGGTTGTGATGATGTCAGGGAAACATTTGAATACCGTGATGCATATGTCCGAAGTGAGTCCGTCGTGCCCGGGGGCCTTTTTAGGTGAGATGGCCGCGATGGCTTCCAGGACCTCATCCTGCGTGAACGGAGGGTCGTCAGCGGAGCTGGGAGGGGTCGCGCAGTTCCTGCGCAGCCCCGCCTGCTGGGGTGTGTCCTCTTCCGGGGGGTCGGGTGGGTAAAAGTGGGCTAGAAGGGCCTGCGCTGTGTCGGCGCTGTCGGTGGTGTGTCCGCCGTCGCTCGTGCGTATAGTGGAGGGGGGTGGCCTGGGCTTACCCGCCTTCAAAACAGGGTTGGTGATAGCCCATACCTTTTCCGCCGACTGTGAGTTGCAGAATTCCCTGAAGCTACTACTAGAGGCCTTCCGGATGCCTTCAGAGAGCTTCGTTTTGGCTTCAGACAGAGCCGACAGTGCGTCCGTAAATAAGTCCTGTGGGGAGTTGTTGGCCTGTAACGTGCGAACCGCTCTCTTTGCCTGATTAAGCTTGTTCTGTAGGACATCCAGGTCGGCTGACCAAAAGGGCTTGGAGCCCAGCCGTTTGGCGTAACCCGAGCTGTCGTGAGACTTGAAGGCCTCACCCGCAGCCTGGTGGATAAGGGAGGTGAGAGTGCGGATGCACTCTTCTAGTTCTGTTTCGTTTATATGGGATATGTAGTCTGGGGAAATGTCAGACTCCAACATCTTAGCGGAGAGTAAGGATCTGAAAGTTCCCCAGTCCACATTGCCTCTGGTGGAGAATCTGCGCGTGGTGAAGGGGGCTGGGTTTGATAAGTCCGAGGCGGAGGAAGAGCCTGCTGTGAAAAGGAGTGCTGCGTGCTGGTTGTTTGGCATAATGCTGTCATCTACATGCCAGTCTGTTACGGGGAGGTGTATGGAGGTAATGGTCAGGTCTATGGCGCTTTGCCGAGCCTGCTGGTGAGTGACACATTCAAAGGTAGCCGAACCGTCATTGTGACATAAGAGGTTGTTTTGGATGATGTAGTCCGCAACTTCCGTGCCCCGCGCGTTACATCTATTATGGCTGTCCCATGTGGGGTGCCATGCGTTGAAATCCCCTGCAATGAGGTGGGGGGTCGTAGAGTCATACAAGCGGTGGGCGGATGACAGGAGGTCCAGGTATGGAGGGAGGTCACCGTCCTTATGGGCGTAGACCGAGGAGATTAGGAGGTTGCGATCACCGGCTGAAAGTAACACGGTGGCCAAGTCCGGAGACGAGCACTGCGTGACCAGCACCGCTCTGTATTTAACCGCAAAGTTGTCCCGAATGTATAATACCGCTCTGATTGTTTGATTCTGTACTGGGCATTGGTACGTGGTAAACCCCGAGATGCCCTTAGCTACCTTGGTCTTTCCCGTGTATGGTTCGGCGATGATAGCGACCTGAATTGAACGGTTATTCTGTAGGTAGTGACCGAGCTGGCAGAAGCTTTTAAAGCATCTGTCCGTGTTGACCTGGATGAAATTGGTGCGCACAAAAAGAGAGGTGGGGGGGTTAACAATAGTATTAGGAGACGGGGGGGAGGAGGGAAGATTGGGCATAGAAGAGCCGTCAGAATGGTTATTGGCCATAATCTATTTTATCTTTTATACGTTCAAGCATCGCCGCCATTCTGGGGCATCTGCTATCAAAAGAAGAGTGGTTAGTATTAAGTGGTTTAAAATTTTCCCTCCTTCCGCCGTTGATGGTGTTAAATCTGGTGCAGTTTGCGCATCTCGGGGACTCCCCCCCCATCGCACACTCTGAGGCGCCATGTTCAGGGCTGCCGCACTGGTGACACAATTCCTGGCCCTTGCAGGTGCCCGCCGTATGGCCGAAGCCGTGGCATCTACGGCATTGTTTGAAGGGGGAGAAGTCCTCGACATGCACGAAAGAAAATCCGATGTTTACCTTGCGCAGGGCGACAAGGGCCCGCCACGCCTGGGGGGAAGTTCTCAAGACCACATTGTACAGGTCAAGGTTCCGGTTGCGTCTAGTGAATAGTAGCTCAATATCATTGGGATTAAAAATGTTTGTGTCCAGATTTTGGTTGATTATTAGTTCCACAAGGCTACGCTCCTCGTGGGATTTGTGAATTCCCTTGATGATTATCATGGGGCTGAGCTTACGCTCCTTTTCCGCACGCAGACCGGAGGACGGGGGAGCCTCCCTGATCCTCCGCTCGGCAGCTGTGGCACTCTCCAGGCTGTTGAATGTGAGTTTTACTTTACCCTTCGAGAGTCTGGTCGCCTTGACTGGGCGAATACCGTCACTGTGGGTTGTTTGAAGTACGTTTTTAAGAGTTTCAAATATCGAGTACGGGGTGGCGTCTGCGCGGGGGCCCGCCGAGATGACCAGAGCCGGCAGGGTAGGCGCCGGGGGGGCGGCGTCGGCTAGGACTGATGCGTATGATCTTCTCTCTTTGTGCTTGGCGGGGGGTCTCGGCGCGTGAGGTGCCGGCCCTCCCGGCTCGCCGCCCCCCTCCCCCTCCACCCGCGCCAAGTTGCGCTGCAGGAGGTCATATGTGTCCGAAACCTTCTGGACGGCCGCGTAGAATTCAGCCCGGTCCTCCGAGAGAGGCGCATAGGAGGTGGGAGAGAGAGGGAGGGACGCTAACTTCTCTTCGAGTGATTTGAGTGTGGTTTTTATGTCGCTAATTTCGCGCCTTAAATCCTCAAAGTGAGAGCTTAAAATGTCTGGGGCCTGTGATAATTGGGTGTCCATAGGTGGTAGAGGGGGAGAGTCACACCGCACGGATGGAGCCGCGAGAGATGTTTGTGAAGTTCGTATGGATGCGGTGGGCGACCACTGGGATAAGAGTCTCCTTCTCGCGCGAGTATTAGGGGATCCCCCCTGAACCCTGTCAATAATCATGTCGCAATATTGGTTGATTGTAAGCTTGTGTTCTTTTCTTACTGACCTGTTCCTGCTGTTGGGGTCGACCCTCAGGGCGTCCTTGATTTTGCTAGCGTATGTGACGATCTCGTCCGCGGCCCTTTTAGCTCCCTGAACCATGTTGGTGTTGGACAGGTTCCATTGGGCGGGTTCTCCGCCGTCGCCTCCGGCATTCGTTGGAGATACGCTCCGCGGGGGGGCATCCACCAGGTTGGTGTCTGCATGGGAGCTGGTAGCGCCGGCGTTTATGCCCTCTTGAGGGATGGTGCTCAAGATGTCAAATCTATTAGGGGATGTGATGGATGTGATGGTGGGGGGAGGTTCGCGTGCAACATTTTCTGTGAAGTTTCTAGAGTTGGCCCGGGTCAGGCGTTTGCCCGGCACCGGTGACCTTTGGGTGGTCATAATGGTGACAAGGAAAGGGGATGTGAGTGCGCTATTGCAGGCGTACCCCGATTACCTTACCTTGGGAGCGAGAGGGCATTCACCCCGTCAGCGGTGCTTGTACCTACGGCCGCCTAGGCGTGCCCGATCGTGGTCGGGAGCCACCTATCTGAGGCAGAAACGCGCCCGCAACGAGAGCGAGGATGCGCCCACCCTGAAGCGGAACCTACCTATCGGGAGCAAGGGCGCGCCCACAATACGACCGGGAGCACCCACGGCCAGTGCAGAGGTACTTTGTGGGCGCAAAAGCACTCCCGCGGCAAGCACGGAAGCACAGTCAGCTAAAAGAGATAGATGACTCACTCCGCCGTCGCGGAGACGCACATGCTCAGGGGCAAGGCTTTGTTCGCCCTACGGCAAGTGCTCACGTGGCTGGTAGCCAACGCGCGTCCACCCGGGAGCTGAGGTCCGCTCGACCGGAGAGGTGTCGTGCTCGCGAATGGGGTAGGGAAGCGCCGGCCCAGAAACGAGAACCTGCCAATCGGGAGCGACAGTGCGCCCGCAATACGGACGAAGGTACTTACAATCAAAACAGATGTGCTATATGGGCGCAAAGGCACTCCCGCGATAGGTGCGGAAGTTCAATAAACCGGAAATGAAAGGTAACTCACCCCACGAACGCGGGAACATGCATGCTCGGGGGCGCAGCTACGCCCGTCCAGCAGCAAGCACTCACACAGTCGGTATCCAGCGCGCGCCCACCCGGGAGCAAGGGGCCGCTCAACCAGGGGCGATCACGTGGTCGGGAGCGCAAGCGCGGGCGCGAGGCGCCAACGCCCTGCACACACACCACCGCACTGACTCACAACACGCACACCACCGAAGGCAGGGCCACGCAAGCGCGCCCGCCCGTTGCCAAGGCAACACAGACGCCGCGCCCGCTCCCCACCGAAGAGGAGGTCGTACGACCGCGCCCGACCGTTGCCACGGCAACAAAGACGCCGCGCCCGCTCCGCGTCGAGAACAATGAAGGCACGCCCGCCCGGGAGTGGGAGCGCGACCACCACCACGCCGACCGCACTAAGTGTGAATAGACAATGGGCGCGCCCGCCCGGGAGTGGGAGCGCGGTCTCGCCGAACCGAGAACAAAAGAAACAATGGATAACAAAGGGCGCGCCCGCCCGCCCGGCCGGGAGCGGGAGTGATAAAAACTACCGGCGGAGCTCCGTCAAAACGTGCCGCACTCTAGGACGGCCCGCGCACGACTCGGTTAGGTTTTTTTTTTTTTTTTTTTTTTTAACTTTTGGTAGACGTAAAGGGCAATCCATATGGATTTTATACGGAATGGGTAAATGAGTAATTGGGAAAGATAAAAAGTTGTGAGGGAGTGGACGCGGCACTATGAGCTCATCCCATGGTCAGGCTTGTTGCCCACCAGTGCCGCGCTCCGGGGGTAAGAAAAAGGGGTAGAAAGAAAGAGGAGGATAGGGGGACACAACAGAACGAGGATAGAAGAAAGAAAGCAGAAGATATTGGGATAGGAGGAGAAGAAGGGCATCAATATAATATATACTTATACATAATGAACTAATAAATACGATAACAATAAGACTGCCACAGGGACAGCCCACCCCTAAATTTTTTCGCGCGTGGGACCCGAGCGGGTCATACCCTCCCCTGGGGCGGCACGTCGATTTGTGCCCCCCGCCACATATGCCCCCGTGGTAGAGAGCCGACAAGGCGACCTAGCCGTGCAGCCCGAGGGGCCGCAGGGGCCAGCCCGGTAGGCCCTGCCTCACCCGAGGAAAGGGTTGTTGAGGCGCAAGATGAAGAGTGGGGTGTCCCGGTGGCAGTTGACAATAACACACAAGCTGAATTAGGAAAAAAGTGTATGGGTGATAAAATAAGTGAAGATAAACCTCCATCCCGTGAGGGCAGTGTGACAAGGCAGAACGGGCGCGCCCGCGCGACCAGCCGTGGCCGCGCGGGCACGCCCGCCCAGATGCAATTAAAGCTAATACAAAGTGGCATGTGGGTCGGGTCGGGCGGGCGCGACCCCCCGGCCGGGGGCCGGTGTTAGTCGCGAGGGCACGCCCGCCCGGCCAGACCCACGGCATAGTAACAATACGTGGTAAGATTAGGTTGAGCGGGCGCGCCCGCGCGGCCAGCGGTGGTCGCACGGGCGCGCCCGCTCAGGTACAGTTAGTATTAGCATAAAAAAAAATTGTTTTCTTCGTGGCTAGACGAGTCCGCAGCCGGACCGCTCACAGCGGCTCCTCTCCAGCGCCTTCTCCACGCCGTTCGCGCAGACAGCCGGGTGGGGAGATCGTCTCAGCCCCTTACTCCGCCGCCGGCGCCACCCCCCCCAACCCCGCAGGCGCGGCCGCCGCCGCCGCACACCACGGCCGCGCTCCCCCGCCCGGGCAACCGCCGAACAGGCGCCCCGCGCCGAAGACCGGCTCCCGCGGCCCGCAACCACCCAGGGCAGACCCGCCCGCGCCCCGGGCAGCAGACGCACCGCATAAACTGCGGGAAACTTCCTCCCAGTGTGCGCCCGAAAGCGGCCAACCCTTGACCCATGTGCACAAAGTTGGGGACCACTGCCGCGCGCACACCGGAGGACCCCCACGGCCCATGCGGCACCCCGCACCACCCGGAGCCCAGACGCCCCCGCCCCGAGCACTCGCGGACCGCCGGCGCCCATCCTCGCAAAAGTGAGAGGCGTCCATTCAGCGACCATCCAGGCCGGGAAAACGCAGCCGCGACGCGCCGCGGCGACGGCCGCACCCACGACGCGGGAGGCGCAACACCAACAGCGGCGCCGGGCATCCTGCCGACCCCCCACGCCGTCACCGAGGAGGCACGCAGTGGCAGCGGAGACAAGAGGTGTAGCGGAGTAGTGGCGTTTATTTATAGGCATATTGGTGTTTTTTTTTTTTTTTTTTTTTTTGTTTTTTTTTTTTTTTTTTTTTTTTTTAATAATAATAACTACAAAGCAAATGGTTCACATATAATAACTACAATAAGTAACATGGGCCGGGTAGGGCGGTTGCGGTACCGGTGCCCAGTGGCAAGGGCACGGGCACGCCCGCCCGGCCCGGCCTTACACATGGTGATACTGCGCGGGCGGGCGCGACCGCACGGTCAGTGACAGTGACAGTCGCGCGGGCACGCCCGGACGCACATTCCAACGAGTGCACAGACATTGTATAACTACAGTGTAGAGATGAAACTACAATAGTTATGGCAAATTAACATGGTGCCTTTGGCAAAGTCCATTCTTATGCTAACACAATTATAGTGTGGCGTGGGTCGGGTCGAACGGGCGCAGCCCCCCAGCTGGTAGCCAGTGGTAGTCGCGAGGGCACGCCCGGCCGGCCAGGCTCTAAGCGTGGTTATACAGTGCGGGCGCGCCCGCGCGCCCAACGGTGGCCGCGCGGGCACGCCCGCCCAAATAGTCCCAAATATTCCCCCTTCCCCCCGGACCACCGTACGGTGTAAACGTTTCTAATAATCCGTGCTAGTTTGTTTTTCAATTAATAATTTAGTTTTTGTGAATTTAAATCAGTACACAAAAATAGGAGTGCATAGGTTCAAAGGAGTTAGCAATATTGTTCTGCTAGTGACGACGTACGTAGTGACGCACAGTGTTATCGCGACCCATTGGACCTATCCCGCGCAAGCGCAAGAGGAGCCATCTTGTGAAGGTAACTAGGCCACGCCCTAACTGCACCGATTGGCACTGCTTCTGCTGTGGCCCCGCCCCGCTGCTTCCTAAGTGGTTGCGCTTACGCAGCTCCTGTGAGTCATCCTGTGACCGGTCCGCCACTGTCGCCGCTGCCGCTTACGCACTCCGCCTGCTTTCTGCTTGCCTGGTACTTCTAGCGCAACGTTGTGATGAATTCAACAATGAATAAAGCACTATCGGACCCTGATATGTCTATTTGCATATCAGAGGAAAACGATTCTCCATTGAATGCGGTTTCCGATCGAACGTGCAGGGGTGTCCAAAGAATGCCGCAACAATTAGATGCTTTTAAAATGGAAATAAGGCAACTTATAACGACTTTTATAACTTCGCAAAGGGAAGAGATGCAGCAACTTAACTTTACAATGAAGGAAATACAAGATACTAATAAAAATATCGAAACGGCCCTAACATATGTAACTTCGCAAAATGAAGAGTTGCAACGGAAAATAAATAAACTGGAAGAATTGTCAAGAGAAGATAGAGAATATATAATGCTTTTAGAGACTAAACTGGAGGATCAGCAGCTCTCGTATCGTAAAACAAACTTCGAAATTAAAGGTGCGCCAAGAAAGGAGTCTGAAACGAAACAAGACTTAATTGATATGGTCCTAACGCTATCCGAGTCAATTAGTTGTAGAATTGGTAAGTCAGACATCAAGGACATTTATAGAGTGAGAAGTAAGAAACCAGAGCAAAGAAACACTCCGATTGTGGTTGAAACTAGCTCCGTTTTAATAAAGACTGATTTCCTAAAAATGGCCAAAACCTTCAATATTAGAAATAAAGCCAAACTATGTGCAAAGCATCTTGGCCTGAAGTCACACGAAGATACACCAATTTTCCTTTCTGAGAATTTAACGCAAAAGGCTTCCCGTCTTCACTTTCTCGCTCGTGACCTCGCAAAATCCAAAGGTTATAAATTTGTATGGACTTCGTATGGCAAGATTTACGTAAGAAAAAGTGAGCAGTCCCCGATCATTATGATTAAAACGGAGCAGCAGGTACATAAACTACTTACGGGTCAAGATTGACTATTTTACTTTCAATATTTCATTTCTAATATGTCGAATCTGTGCAATGGTAATAACTTTGTATTCTGTAAACTTATATTGTGTCCTATGCCTAAAAATAACAGTCACCAAATATATTCCTCACTTTTACTCATACATCTACACACACTTATGACTATTATTAATTCTAATATACAAAAATACATGATAATTACTATAAACCCACTAAAACACACAAACACTATACAAAACAATCCTACTCATTATATACATATAACACAAATACACTCTCTAATTTGGACTTACATATTTATCACAGGCTTACACACACTAAAGATAATTTTATTAGCTCAGCAATGCTATGCATCCTGTCAGTCTGTTTACGGACTATTTATGTTTGAAATTATTTACTCATTATTTATGTTTGTAATATTTTCTTACTTGAAAAACATCACGTGGAAACTTTTTAATATTACCACTGACTTATATTTATGTATTTTAACAAATGGATGACAGATTGCAGGCATTAGATGAGTTAGATAAAATTCAAATAGCTAGAGCATTTGAGTGCGATGGAGCTGACCTTGAAAAACATATACGTATTAACAAGAGTGACTTCACCCTAATCTCTCAGAATATTGTCAGTATATACGCAAACTTTGACGATTTTTGTCTTACTCTGTCAACTCTATCGTTTGAGACGGACATCATTACTTTTACGGAGTGCAGGCTAAACCAAAATAAACCTCTCCCACAACTAAAAAACTATGTATCATACAGTACCACCAGTCAACTTAATCAAAATGATGGTGTAGTGGTTTATATAAAAAAATCCCTTAAGCATAAGGTCAAAGAAGTAAAACTACACCAGGCATCTTGTTTGCAGGTAGATATATTAAATAACATATTACTGTGTATGTATCGGTCCCCATCAAACTCAAATGCAGAAAGTTTTGTTGACTCATTAAGCTCGCACCTTGAGTCTCTTCCTTCGCATAGCAGCATAATAATAGCGGGAGACATTAACATAAATATAAGGCCTAAGTCTTTGGAACCATCACATGAATATAAAAATAAAATGTGCTACTTAGACATGCTTGCTAACTATGGTATATTGGCTGGTCATACATTGCCTACAAGATTACAGAATTGTTTGGATCATTTCATGTTAAAAATTAATAATACTAAGTATAAAGCATCGATAGCTATCATGCATACCACTACTACGGATCACTTCACTACATTTCTTTCAATCTCAAAGTTAAAAAATCATCAAAATAATAACAAAACTAAGACTTCCATAAATTTTGAATCTGCATTAAAACATCTTAGGGATAGAAATTTATCGGATTTATTATTCTGCAATGACCCAATGGCAGTGACTAATTACTTAATAGATAAAATTATAGATAGTTTAAGATTGAGTACCGACGTGACTCATGTATCGTCCAGTAAAAGAATTTTAAAACCATGGATCTCCACAGGAATTTTACGTTGTATAAGAAACAGAAACAAACTACAGAAAAAGCTAAAAAATGACCCACATAATGATATTCTTCGAATTACATACCGACGATACAGGAATTACTGCAATAATTTAATAAAAAGATTAAAAAGAAAATATGATAGAGATAATATTATTAAATCTTTAAATAACAATAAATTATTATGGAAAAATATTAAAAACATAACCTACTCTAACAAAGAACACAACATTAACAATGATCTTCTTAACCTAAAATCTTCACCCACTGAATCTGCAAATTTCATTAATAATTATTTTGTAAATATAGGTATGCACCTAGCTAATAAATTTCACCGCGACCCGAACTCTTTGAGTTCACATTTAGACAACATAGCACCGTCACCGCACTCTTTCGTTCTACTTGATACAGATTTTAGCGAGGTAAAGAGCATCATTTTGAATTTAAAATCAAATAGCGCTCCGGGTTGGGATAACATCCCTAACGAGTTTTTGAAAATGGCGGTTGAAGACGTTGCTCCCATTATCGCTCACCTAGCTAATTTATGCTTTGATAAAGGTGTATTTCCAACACCATTAAAGCAATCCCTAATTACTCCTGTGTACAAGAGTGGGGATGGAGACGATCTTAGTAATTATAGGCCTATTTCGGTACTGCCATCCATTTCAAAAGTACTGGAAAAACTTATTAATATAAGATTAATCAATTACCTTAATAAATATGAAATTCTATCACCTAGACAGTTTGGTTTTAGGCGGGGAAAATCGACAGAAGATGCAATTACCGAGTTAAGCTCCTTCGTAACTAAGCAACTAGACCGAAGTAGAAAATGTTTGTCGGTTTTCCTTGACCTGAAAAAAGCCTTTGATACCGTCTCCATCCCTATCCTTTTACACAAATTGGAAAAGATAGGAATAAGGGGGTCACCACTTACTCTTTTCGAAAGCTACCTATCTGAAAGAAAACAGAAAGTAAAATTGTCTGGGTGCACAAGTGATGATGCGAACGTGACGTGTGGCGTACCGCAGGGAAGTGTTTTGGGACCTACATTGTTTCTTGTTTATATTAATGACTTGTGTAGTATGAACTTACCTAATGCTGAAATTTTGTCATATGCCGACGACACTGCAGTTGTATTTGCTGGTGAATCTTGGGAAGCTGTCAAGGCTAGTGCTGAAACTGGCTTGGCTCAAGTCGCTTTGTGGTTACAACATAATCTTCTCACGCTAAATTCATCGAAATCCAATTATATCTGCTTTAGCATTTACAACAACTTGCAGCCACAGAACGACTTTTGCCTAAAAATACACGGATGTACTAAGGAGACTGACAAAAACTCTTGTAATTGCCCTATAATTGAAAAAGTCTCAAAAACTAAATATCTAGGAGTCATTGTGGACCAAAGACTATCATGGTACCCACATCTAGAACACGTAACCAGCAGAACTAGGAAATTAATCTGGATTTTTAAAACTCTTAGACACGTAATACCAGAAAGCACTGAAAGCAGCGACTCTCCAAAATCAATACTAAATCGTATATATATTTCTCTTGCACAATCCGTTATAACCTACTGTATTCCAGTTTGGGGTGGCGCTGCGAAGACACAATTCCTTGACTTAGAAAGGGCGCAACGAACCCTTATTAAAGTCATGTACTATAAAAAGAGGCGTTTTCCCACGGAAAATTTGTACCGCATTAGTGGCTTACTGTCTGTCAGAAAACTATATATAATTATGACAATACTCAAAATGCATAAATCCCTACCCTATGACCCTCGTTTATTATTAAAACGACGGAGGGACATAGTAGCCAAATCAATTGCTACCAGAACAACATTCGCTAGTAGACAATTTGACTCGCGTTCCATCATGCTGTATAACAAAATTAACAAAGAAATATACATATATGACAAAAAATATCACGAATGTAGGAAAATTTTGCTAACATGGTTTCAATCTAAAACATTCGATGAAACAGAGTCTTTACTATACTGCATTTCATAGATTGATTAGCTGATTAGAGTGTGTATTAAAACCTGAAACGTTGCTTGTATAACTAAATAGTTCACCCGCATACACATACGCACCCGCACACACGCTCACACACATACACACACACACACACACACACTCACACACACATACACACATATATTTTTGTTTTTTATAGTTTTAATCCTTAGTTTAGATTTCTTAGCTGGTAATTATCTGTAGCCAGTTCCCCCAGCAGCAGTAGATATGATCTTACAAATATTTACTGATCTAAGTTATTTTTTGTAATATCCTCTCTCTTTGTTTATGTAGAATCATAACGATTGCTCGCAATTATAGGGCTGCGCTGGGTGGATGGATCTTTCTCTACATATTTGTCAATTTTGCTGTCATTAATTTTGTTTAGACCGTAATGCCTTTTGTTAATTAATTTATAGTTGAGGAAGAGCGGTGTCTCCAAACACGGGCTTTTTCTGCTCAAATGGAGGCTCCAATCCACTAATTTAATTAAGGCTTTATTGTTAAAGAATAATAAATTATTTTATTTTATTTTTTATTTATTTAAATAGGCATTAAAACTAGGTACTTAAACATAATTATTAACAGATGTATGTGACAGGTACGAGTCAAGTGGGTCGGGCCGGGCGCGGTCCCGCGACCGGTGGCCGGAGCAGCCGCGAGGAAGCGACAGCCGCGGGGGGACGCCGCCCGGTCAGGCTCCAAGCATTATAGTGGCATGACAGTGCTGTGCGGGTGCACCCGCGAGGCCCGTGGTGGTCTCGCGGGTACGCTCGCACAGTTGCGTTTAAAACAAAAGCATATTAATATATAAAAGACCTTAACTTAACAAACGAGCTATGTACAATGATTACCCGCGAACAGGGTTTTTTTTTTTTTTTTTTTTTTTTTCCTTATTTTTTTTTTTTTTTTTTTTTGTAAATAAGTAATGGTATTTTATAGGTATATTGGTGGCTTATTTTTTTTTTTTTTATTTTTTTCCCTTTTTTTTTTTTTTTTTTTTTTAATTTTTTTTTTTTTTTTTTTTTTTTTTTTGTGTATATCTACAAAGCAAATGGTTAACATACAATAAATAGTTGTAACCGGGCTGGGCGGGCGCGGTACCGGTGCACGAGGCTAGGGCGCGGGCACGCCCGCCCGGCTCGGCCTTACACATGATGATACTGTGCGGGCGGGCGCGACCGCACGGTCAGTGACAGTCGCGCGGGCACGCCCGCCCGGACGGGCATTCAAACGAGTGCTCAGACATTCTATGACTACAGTGTAGATATGAAACTAAAAATAATTATGGCAAATTAACATGGTACTTTTTTTTTTTTTTTTTTAAACTTATGCTAACACAAATATAGTAATGGCATGGGTCGGGTCGAACGGGCGCGGCCCCCCAGCTGGTAGCCGGTGGTAGTCGCGAGGGCGCGCCCGGCCGGCCAGGCTCTAAGCGTGGTTATACTGTGCGGGCGCGCCCGCGCGGCCAGCGGTGGTCGCGCGGGCACGCCCGCCCAGATAGGCATTAAACTAGGTACTTAAACACAATTATTAACAGATATACGTGACAGGTACGAGTTGAGTGGGTCGGGCCGGGCGCGGCCCCGCGACCGGTGGCCGGAGCAGCCGCGAGGAAACGACAGTCGCGGGGGGTCGCCGCCCGGTCAGGCTCCAAGCATTATAGTGACATGACAGTGCTGTGCGGGTGCACCCGCGAGGCCCGCGGTGGTCTCGCGGGTACGCCCGCACAGTTGCGTTTAAAACAAAAGCATATTAATATATTAAAAAAAAAAAAAACGATAGAGTCACACAATGTCCAACCTGGCGGGCGCGACCGCGCCACCGGTAGCGCGGGCGCGCCCGTCCAGCCATAGCAGTTATCGTGGCAACAGTGATAATAATACAAGAATGTCGGGCGGGCGCGCCCGCGCGACCAGCGGCAGACCAACGGTCGAGCGGGCGCGCCCGCCCGGTTGCAGGTCCGTGAAAATATATAAGTTCTCATGAGTTTTTTTTGGTTTTTATAATAGAAATCAGCAGATTTACAGTAAAATAACATAAATGAAATACATAAATAGATACTAGGATGAAGGGATGGGACATCATGGAGAAAGATTGTTGAACGACTTGAGTTTGGAGAAAATGTCCGTAACAAGCTTTGCGAAGCTCTTAAGAATGGAAGTCGAATGCTTCGCGCTCATAATGTCTGGGAGGTGAAATGGGGAAGCGATATCAATGTTATAGGGCAGAGCCGACAGGTAATCCTGACGGATGTAGGCGAAGCGGAGACAATCCTCAACCAAGTGACGAGGAGTTTGGGGAGAGACGCGGTCGCAAGGGCAGCAGTCCGTTGGTGCAATATGAAATCTGTGTAAGTAAGAGAGGTGGGCGCCGTGAGCCGTAATAAATTGAGTGAGATGAAAGTCGTGCGGTAAAGAGGTAGCCAGATCCAGGCAAGCCCTTGGGGTGGGAAGGAGGGTCCTGGTGTACGCCCCCTGACCGGCCCTCGCGTACCTGTCTTCCCACGCCGCGTAGGCGGAGCGCGAGGAGTGAAATTTTACGTACGAGATGGGGAAATGCGTGTATGCCGGGACGGAGTGGGAGGACGCCGCGCTCCTCGCGGCCTCGTCCGCCAGCTCGTTGCCCGGGATGCCGGCGTGTCCTTTGACCCAGCAAAATGAGATGCCGCCTGACGTGTTATTGGTGTGATCGGCCACGATACCATGAATGAGGGACACTAACGGAGTGGTGCTGCTTCTGGAGCCCAGGGCTTCCAGGGCCGATCTGGAGTCGGAGAGGATCAGCGCTTCCGGGTGTCCCTCGCTCACGACTATGAGGCAAGCCCGATATAATGCGTACAATTCCGCCTGAAAGACGGTGCACGCGTTGTGCAGTTTATATTTGTAGTGTTTCACTCTATCCCGGGCTCTCGCGTCCGGGTTGACTCTGACGCAAGCGGCGCCCACCTCGCCGGTTTCGGACTTACTGCCGTCTGTGAATATCTGCACGCACCTGGCTGTGCAGGCCCCGTCCACTTCGTCCTGGGTGGGAGCCTGTTGGAATCTTACCGAAATGCGCTCCGCTGGATGGAGCAGCTGTGCAATGGGAGTTGGGAATTCGTATGGTACATCGGAGGGTAAACGAGTCGTAACGCCAGTCACTCGGGCCAACTCGTTTTCCCTGATCCTAAGGATGTCCAAATCCAGGGGGAGGAGACCCGCGATGGCGATTGCCGCGTTCGCCGAAACAGTTCGGTAGCCTCTGATAATACGGATTGCGAAGCCCCTCTGCAGAGAAATAAGGGCCCGTCTTACGTAGACTTTTTCCGCGACGTGTCCCCAAACCCCAGCCGCGTACGAAACAATGGGAACGATGACATATTTATAAATGGCTTTGACGTTTTCTGAGTGAAGTCCCCAGGTGGGGCGGACGAACACACAGAGCCTGTTGAATATGGACTTAGCTTTATTAATGGCGTGTTTGACATGGGATTTGAAGTTCAGTCGGTTATCGATGACCACCCCGAGGATGGTAAAGTTTGGGCTAAATTTGATGTGGACGCCGTCCATGCGAATCACCGCTTTGGCCGCGCTGGGAGTGAAAGCAATCGCCTTAGTTTTACCGGGTCCGAAGAAAAGTTTGACCCCTCTTCCCCAAGCCGCGATGGTCTCCAGGGCTGCGCACACCCTCTCCTGCAGCAGGGGTATGCTCTTGGCGGACGCAACCAAAAGAACGTCATCCGCGTACGCCTGCAACCGGCAGCCCTCCGGGAATGTTAGGTCCAGCAGGTCGTCCAGCACGCAGTTCCACAGAGCGGGGCCACACGCAGAACCCTGCACGCACCCCCGCTGTGTGTGGCACGAAGCCGTGTAACCCGCGTGGTTCAAGATAACCGATCTGGGCGTTAGGTAATTGGCCAGTGTTTTGAATATATTGCGGGGACAATTGGAACGTTTGAGCCTGTCGAGTATGGCAGGCCACCAGGCCCTGTCGAACGCCGACTGAATGTCCAAGGAGACTGCGATGGTGTGGAGCCCCATAGATTTGTTTGTCTTGATGTCTTTGATCGCGTCCAGAAGAGCATGTGCCGTGGAGGTGTTTTTCCTGAATCCATATTGCCTATTGTTGAGGTGATCACTAGTGGAGGCCGCGTGCAGGAGGCGTTCAGTGAGGAGCTTCTCCAGCATTTTGCCGAAGACGGGGACTAGGCCAATTGGCCTGTTGGCTTTAGGGTCAGATGGGGAAAGCGATCCCGGCTTGGGGATTATGCGAAGAATGGCCAACTTCCAGAAAACTGGAAAATACCCTAGTTGCAAGCACCTGTTGGCCAGGGTTGTGATGATGTCAGGGAAACATTTGAATACCGTGATGCATATGTCCGAGGTGAGTCCGTCGTGCCCGGGGGCCTTTTTAGGTGAGATGGCCGCGATGGCTTCCAGGACCTCATCCTGCGTGAACGGTGGGTCGTCAGCGGAGCTGGGAGGGGTCGCGCAGTTCCTGCGCAGCCCCGCCTGCTGGGGTGTGTCCTTTTCCGGGGGGTCGGGTGGGTAAAAGTGGGCTAGAAGGGCCTGCGCTGTGTCGGCGCTGTCGGTGGTGTGTCCGCCATCGCTCGTGCGTATAGTGGAGGGGGGTGGCCTGGGCTTACCCGCCTTCAAAACAGGGTTGGTGATAGCCCATACCTTTTCCGCCGACTGTGAGTTGCAGAATTCCCTGAAGCTACTACTAGAGGCCTTCCGGATGCCTTCAGAGAGCTTCGTTTTGGCTTCAGACAGAGCCGACAGTGCGTCCGTAAATAAGTCCTGTGGGGAGTTGTTGGCCTGTAACGTGCGAACCGCTCTCTTTGCCTGATTAAGCTTGTTCTGTAGGACATCCAGGTCGGCTGACCAAAAGGGCTTGGAGCCCAGCCGTTTGCCGTAACCCGAGCTGTCGTGAGACTTGAAGGCCTCACCCGCAGCCTGGTGGATAAGGGAGGTGAGAGTGCGGATGCACTCTTCTAGTTCTGTTTCGTTTATATGGGATATGTAGTCTGGGGAAATGTCAGACTCCAACATCTTAGCGGAGAGTAAGGATCTGAAAGTTCCCCAGTCCACATTGCCTCTGGTGGAGAATCTGCGCGTGGTGAAGGGGGCTGGGTTTGATAAGTCCGAGGCGGAGGAAGAGCCTGCTGTGAAAAGGAGTGCTGCGTGCTGGTTATTTGGCATAATGCTGTCATCTACATGCCAGTCTGTTACGGGGAGGTGTATGGAGGTAATGGTCAGGTCTATGGCGCTTTGCCGAGCCTGCTGGTGAGTGACACATTCAAAGGTAGCCGAACCGTCATTGTGACATAAGAGGTTGTTTTGGATGATGTAGTCCGCAACTTCCGTGCCCCGCGCGTTACATCTATTATGGCTGTCCCATGTGGGGTGCCATGCGTTGAAATCCCCTGCAATGAGGTGGGGGGTCGTAGAGTCATACAAGCGGTGGGCGGATGACAGGAGGTCCAGGTATGGAGGGAGGTCACCGTCCTTATGGGCGTAGACCGAGGAGATTAGGAGGTTGCGATCACCGGCTGAAAGTAGCACGGTGGCCAAGTCCGGAGACGAGCACTGCGTGACCAGCACCGCTCTGTATTTAACCGCAAAGTTGTCCCGAATGTATAATACCGCTCTGATTGTTTGATTCTGTACTGGGCATTGGTACGTGGTAAACCCCGAGATGCCCTTAGCTACCTTGGTCTTTCCCGTGTATGGTTCGGCGATGATAGCGACCTGAATTGAACGGTTATTCTGTAGGTAGTGACCGAGCTGGCAGAAGCTTTTAAAGCATCTGTCCGTGTTGACCTGGATGAAATTGGTGCGCACAAAAAGAGAGGTGGGGGGGTTAACAATAGTATTAGGAGACGGGGGGGAGGAGGGAAGATTGGGCATAGAAGAGCCGTCAGAATGGTTATTGGCCATAATCTATTTTATCTTTTATACGTTCAAGCATCGCCGCCATTCTGGGGCATCTGCTATCAAAAGAAGAGTGGTTAGTATTAAGTGGTTTAAAATTTTCCCTCCTTCCGCCGTTGATGGTGTTAAATCTGGTGCAGTTTGCGCATCTCGGGGACTCCCCCCCCATCGCACACTCTGAGGCGCCATGTTCAGGGCTGCCGCACTGGTGACACAATTCCTGGCCCTTGCAGGTGCCCGCCGTATGGCCGAAGCCGTGGCATCTACGGCATTGTTTGAAGGGGGAGAAGTCCTCGACATGCACGAAAGAAAATCCGATGTTTACCTTGCGCAGGGCGACAAGGGCCCGCCACGCCTGGGGGGAAGTTCTCAAGACCACATTGTACAGGTCAAGGTTCCGGTTGCGTCTAGTGAATAGTAGCTTAATATCATTGGGATTAAAAATGTTTGTGTCCAGATTTTGGTTGATTATTAGTTCCACAAGGCTACGCTCCTCGTGGGATTTGTGAATTCCCTTGATGATTATCATGGGGCTGAGCTTACGCTCCTTTTCCGCACGCAGACCGGAGGACGGGGGAGCCTCCCTGATCCTCCGCTCGGCAGCTGTGGCACTCTCCAGGCTGTTGAATGTGAGTTTTACTTTACCCTTCGAGAGTCTGGTCGCCTTGACTGGGCGAATACCGTCACTGTGGGTTGTTTGAAGTACGTTTTTAAGAGTTTCAAATATCGAGTCAGGGGTGGCGTCTGCGCGGGGGCCCGCCGAGATGACCAGAGCCGGCAGGGTAGGCGCCGGGGGGGCGGCGTCGGCTAGGACTGATGCGTATGATCTTCTCTCTTTGTGCTTGGCGGGGGGTCTCGGCGCGTGAGGTGCCGGCGTTCCCGGCTCGCCGCCCCCCTCCCCCTCCACCCGCGCCAAGTTGCGCTGCAGGAGGTCATATGTGTCCGAAACCTTCTGGACGGCCGCGCAGAATTCAGCCCGGTCCTCCGAGAAAGGCGCATGGGAGGTGGGAGAGAGAGGGAGAGACGCTAACTTCTCTTCGAGTGATTTGAGTGTGGTTTTTATGTCGCTAATTTCGCGCCTTAAATCCTCAAAGTGAGAGCTTAAGATGTCTGGGGCTTGTGATAATTGGGTGTCCATAGGTGGTAGAGGGGGAGAGTCACACCGCACGGATGGAGCCGCGAGAGATGTTTGTGAAGTTCGTATGGATGCGGTGGGCGACCACTGGGATAAGAGTCTCCTTCTCGCGCGAGTATTAGGGGATCCCCCCTGAACCCTGTCAATAATCATGTCGCAATATTGGTTGATTGTAAGCTTGTGTTCTTTTCTTACTGACCTGTTCCTGCTGTTGGGGTCGACCCTCAGGGCGTCCTTGATTTTGCTAGCGTATGTGACGATCTCGTCCGCGGCCCTTTTAGCTCCCTGAACCATGTTGGTGTTGGACAGGTTCCATTGGGCGGGTTCTCCGCCGTCGCCTCCGGCATTCGTTGGAGATACGCTCCGCGGGGGGGCATCCACCAGGTTGGTGTCTGCATGGGAGCTGGTAGCGCCGGCGTTTATGCCCTCTTGAGGGATGGTGCTCAAGATGTCAAATCTATTAGGGGATGTGATGGATGTGATGGTGGGGGGAGGTTCGCGTGCAACATTTTCTGTGAAGTTTCTAGAGTTGGCCCGGGTCAGGCGTTTGCCTGGCACCGGTGACCTTTGGGTGGTCATAATGGTGACAAGAAAAGGGGATGTGAGTGCGCTATTGCAGGTGTACCCCGATTACCTTACCTTGGGAGCGAGAGGGCATTCACCCCGTCAGCGGTGCTTGTACCTACGGCCGCCTAGGCGTGCCCGATCGTGGTCGGGAGCCACCTATCTGAGGCAGAAACGCGCCCGCAACGGGAGCGAGGATGCGCCCACCCTGAAGCGGAACCTACCTATCGGGAGCAAGGGCGCGCCCACAACACGACCGGGAGCACCCACGGCCAGTGCAGAGGTACTTTGTGGGCGCAAAAGCACTCCCGCGGCAAGCACGGAAGCACAGTCAGCTGAAAGAGATAGATGACTCACTCCGCCGTCGCGGAGACGCACATGCTCAGGGGCAAGGCTTTGTTCGCCCTACGGCAAGTGCTCACGTGGCTGGTATCCAGCGCACGCCCACCCGGGAGCAAGGGGCCGCTCAACCAGGGGCGATCACGTGGTCGGGAGCGCAAGCGCGGGCGCGAGGCGCCAACGCCCTGCACACACACCACCGCACTGACTCACAACACGCACACCACCGAAGGCAGGGCCACGCAAGCGCGCCCGCCCGTTGCCAAGGCAACACAGACGCCGCGCCCGCTCCCCACCGAAGAGGAGGTCGTACGACCGCGCCCGACCGTTGCCACGGCAACAAAGACGCCGCGCCCGCTCCGCGTCGAGAACAATGAAGGCACGCCCGCCCGGGAGTGGGAGCGCGACCACCACCACGCCGACCGCACTAAGTATGAATAGACAATGGGCGCGCCCGCCCGGGAGTGGGAGCGCGGTCTCGCCGAACCGAGAACAAAGGAAACAATGGATAACAAAGGGCGCGCCCGCCCGCCCGGCCGGGAGCGGGAGTGATAAAAACTACCGGCGGAGCTCCGTCAAAACGTGCCGCACTCTAGGACGGCCCGCGCACGACTGACTCGGTTAGGTTAGGTTAGGTTAGGTTAGGTTAGGTTAGGTTAGGTTAGGTTAGGTTAGGTTAGGTTAGGTTAGGTTAGGTTAGGTTAGGTTAGGTTAGGTTAGGTTAGGTTGGGGTGCGAAGTCAGACAACGTCCCCGTCGTGCACCCTGGGCAACGTCGTCGCATTTCCCGCGGCGGCGGCTAATAGTCTGACGGGAGGGGAGCCTCGCGGTTCTATCCGCATCTGCGGTTTCGGTGGCTCCGCGCTGGCGTCCCAGACATATTCTGGCCAGCGGTAGCGCGGTTCGGGCTCGGCCGGCGTCCTGGACATTCCAGTAGCGGCGGTGCGAGCGTAGGCGGCGGGTCCGTCCGATTGCGGTTGTCGCAATCGGCGGATGGGTCTTCATGGCCAACCGTCGGCGAAGCCGTCCCTTCAGTCATGTTTTGGGGGACGGTGGGGCTGCCCTTAGTTGGGTGTCCCCGCGAGGAGAAAACCTCAATAAAAAACCCTAATCCTACGCCTGCCACGGGCTAGGGGATGGATGGCTGGTGGGAGACCAGTCCCAACGTGGCCAACGGAGTAGGGGACTGGCGGACCCCCTGTTTCGTGAACCATACGCTTACCCGGGTATGGAGCCTCTGCCCGGGTGGACTGATTATTTGCTACCATAATCGTGGGACTAAAATGGAATCTTCAAACAAAACAAAACTAATTTTAAAATTTGGCGGTGGGCCTAGCTCGGGCGAAAGAGAGCGGGAGAAGCCTAGCTCAGGGGCTTTAAACGAGCGGGCGCATTCTGCGTCAGAAATGTTTTCGGCGTCGTCTAAAAACTCCGTTTCGGACGTTTATTCAGCGGATGAGGAGTGTGCTCCTTCTAACACAGGAAGCGCAACCAGCCTTAATGCAGGTGCTAGAAGAAAACGCCCTCTTGAGGAATTTTTAACCCCGGACTCCGTCGGGCCGGGTGAAACGACTGTTGCCGATAGTCCTAAAGTAGGTAAATTCGGGAAAGGTAGAGGTAGGCGTGGCCGTGGTCGTGTAGCAGCAACTGGCCCACGCCCAGAACGTACGGTGTCTGAATCGCAGCTCAATCTGCGTCGTCCATTGTCGGACTATGAGCGGGATGCCGAAGAGGCGATGGGCGGTGCCGAGGCGACAGGTGGCGCCGATGCTATGGATGGCACTGAAATCATGACGAATGTCGGTCGTTTGGAGGAATGGTCCTTTGAGGAACTACGGTCTAGGTCACCTTTGCCCGGTATTGAATGGGACAGCACGGCGGAGATTAGAAAGGAGGTGTCCGCTAAGCTGAGCTCTATCACAGATGTTTCGCGCTCATCTGGGAAGCTAAAGGGCACACACCAAAAGCGCTTGAACGATGCGGCAAAGGATCTCTATGACATCTTTGAGACCCTGACTACCCGCTCTCCAGATGATGAATTACGGAGGGTTCACGCGAACAATATCCGTCTTAATAGGCAGCTCGCACTATTACAAGAAGAGGCGAAAAGTCTGAGGAAAGCGTTCTCAGAGCGCAACCAGCAGTGCCAAAGTGGATCAGCGGAGTCGCCTTCTAACTCCTTGCGTCCGGCGTCGACTTCTAACTCCTTGCGCGCGCCATCGCCTTCTGACTCCGTGCGTGCGAGATCGCGCTCGCGCTCGCGCTCGCGCTCGCCTTTGCCACCGGTGTCGATACGGCCGGCGCCACTGCCACCGACGCCTCAGCCTCCGACGCCACTACCATCTGCGTTGCCACCTTTGGCAAATATGGAGGCTCTCCAGGAGTTTGCGCGCTCCTTGACAATATCCATAGGTGAAATGGTTAACACCAGGCTCAGCAGCATCGAGGAAAGGCTACCTCCAGTGCCTATACTTAGACCGCCGCTAGCGGCTGACAGAAGTCGCGAGATGCCTCCGCCTGCATCAGCACCCCCAGCTCGACAGTCAGCGCCCCCAGCTCGAAAACCGGTGCCCCCAGCTCGACAGCCGGCGCCTCCGCGCCATCAGGCTTTAACAACAGACCCTTCTTCTGCGCAGTCTCAGCCAGAACGCTCTCAAGCGCCAACAGCCTCCACATCCACAGAAGGAACCTGGAGCGAGGTAATAGGCAGAAAGAAGGCTAATAAACAGCGTAAAGCAGCCCTTGCCGCGGCCAATCAGGCAGGGCCTACACCAGCAGAAGCTTCTGCACAAAAGAAAAAGAAGACCAAGAAGAAGACTAGCCTTACACCTCCGAAAACGGCGGCGGTCGTACTTACCTTGGACGCAGAAGCAATAGAACAAGGTGTCACTTACGCTCAAATCATCGGGAAGGCAAGGGCGGAACTGCAACTGAAAGATTTCGGCTTGGAAGGGGTACGCTGCAAGACGGCAGCTACTGGCGCCAGGATCCTCTCGATCCCAGGGCCTGAGAATGGGAAAAAGGCGGATGATCTTGCCACTAAGCTCCGTGAGGTTTTGTCCGGCGTCGCTAAGGTCACGAGACCCACGAAGTGTGTCGACTTACGCATTTCGGGCCTTGACGATTCGGTCGTGAAGGAGGATGTCATCGCTGCAATTGCAGAAAAAGGCGGATGTCATTCTGACCAGGTGAAGGTCGGGGAAGTCCGATTCGGTGGTAACAGTTTGGGGACAGCTCTAGCGAAATGTCCCGTGGCCGTTGCTAAGAAAATTGTGGAGGCTGGCAGGCTCCTTGTAGGCTGGAGTTCTGCTCATGTTCGGGCGTTAGATCCTGTACCGATGCGCTGCTACAGATGTCTGAGCCTCGGGCACACAAGTCAGCGGTGCCCAAGTCAAACCAACCGAAGCTATTTATGCTATCGCTGTGGTAAAGCGGGCCATGTCGCCGCCAGTTGCGGCGCCAAGGAGTATCGTTGCGACGTTTGTGCAGATGCCGAACGACCAGCCTGCCACAGAATGGGGGGAAGGAAGTGCAATCCTCCACAAGTTAAGCCAAAGGAGGGTGTGGGTACAAGGGCGCCCCCCACTGTAGGAGTGTCTTTGCCAATGGAGACAGCGGAGCTACCAGAAATCCAAATTAATGGATAATACACGCCATTTAAAATTTCTTCAGGCGAATATCAACCACTCCACCAGGTCACAGGACCTTTTATCTCAGACTATGGTGGAGTGGAAGATCGATGTTACGGTTGTGTCAGAGCCATATTATGTACCAACCCTGCCTCATTGGGCTGCGGATCTTAACGACTCTGTCGCTATTGCTACAGATCCTTCCTCCTGTTTTCCTTTGGAAGTAAAAGAGAGGGGTTCTGGCTACGTTGTGGCTAAGTGGGGGAAAATTGCAATTGTTGGGGTATACTTCTCTCCAAACGATAGCGTGTCTGATCTTGAGTTGTACTTGGCTCAGTTAAGCGTAGCGGTTGGTAGGCTCAGTCGAATGCAGGTGATCGTAATGGGGGATCTGAATTCAAAATCAGCGTTGTGGGGCTCCCCCGTTACTGATGATAGGGGAGATCTAGTCGCAGATTTCGTAGCGTCAATGAACCTCTGCGTGGCTAACCAAGGCAATGAGTTAACTTGTGTCAGGAGAAACGGAGGGTCTATCGTGGACGTCACCTTTGCATCGCCTGCTCTGGCGTTACGAATTTCTGGCTGGGTCGTTCAAAAAGAGGTCGAATCCCTCTCCGACCACCTTTACATCACCTTCGAGGTATCAGCCCCAGCTTCCACGCGTGCGCCTATTAGGGTGGAAAGAACTAGTCGAGCTAGATTCCCGAAATGGGCCCTGACGCAATATAACCCGCATCTTGCGGAAGAGGCAGCGATAGTTGCGAGCTGGAACAACGACGCACGTGATTCTCGCAGAGACAGTGTTGAAGAACGAGCTGTCAGGCTCCGCAATGATCTCATGGCGATTTGCGACGCCGCGATGCCACGATCTAGGGGTCTGCCTCCAGGCAAAGAGGCCGTGTATTGGTGGTCTGCAGAAATTGCCTCCCTTCGTGAAGCTTGCAATGATGCTCGCAGGGCCCACAAAAGATGTCGACGGCGCAGGCACTTCGAAGAACAGGAACGACTCCTCTACGACGCCTACAAAGAGTCGAAGAAAGCTCTGCAAAACGCAATATCATCTGCGAAATCTAGAGCCAGGGAAGAGTGGTTGCAGGACTTAGATCGGGACCCGTGGGGGAGGCCCTACCTCGTGGTACGTAGCAAGATGCGACAGGGGGCCCCTCGATTGGAGGAGTTTGAGCCGCAGTTGTTGCAGGATGCTGTATCTGCGCTCTTTCCACGAAGAGATACGTTTATTCCGCCCGCGATGTCAGCTCCGGTGATCACTCAGGAATCTGCGGTCAGAGCGCCTCCTGTCACTGAGGCTGAGTTTGATGTGGCGATCGACATACTTCGAGCTAAAAAGAAGGCCCCTGGGCCGAACGGCGTCCCGGGTTTTGTTTTGGTGGCAGCATCGAAGCACGTAGGCGACAAGATTAGGGAGCTGTTCACATCCATTATGGAGGCCGGAGAATTTCCTTCTGCTTGGAAGACGGGCCGCTTGTGTCTACTTAAAAAGGACGGCCGTTCACCGGACTCCCCGTCGTCTTTTAGACCCATCGTGTTGCTTGACGAGGAGGGCAAGCTCTTTGAGCGAATTGTTGCGGCTCGTATCGTCGAACACCTGACGTCTACAGGCCCTGACTTGTCGGACCGCCAATATGGTTTTCGGGCTGGAAGATCCACCGTAGATGCCGTGAAAGACCTAAAAGGTTTCTGCGAGGAAGCAAGGTTGAAGGGTGAGAGTGTATTGGCAATATCTCTAGATATTGCCAACGCTTTTAACACTATCCCCTTCGAAACTATACTGGAAGGACTGAAGTTTCATCGGGTTCCGCAATATCTGCTCGAGCTTGTGGCAAGCTACCTAAACGATCGGCGGGTTAAGTTTATTGGGCCTGGTGGCGTTATGTTTAGCCGCGAGGTTAGCTGTGGTGTTCCGCAGGGGTCGGTTCTAGGCCCACTCCTGTGGAATATAGGGTACGATTGGGTTCTTCGAGGCACTCTGCCTCCCCAAATGAGTGTCATTTGTTATGCCGACGACACACTAGTCACAGCACGGGGCGGCACATACGCGGAAGCCGCGCGTTTAGCAGAGGTGGGCACAACACAGGTTGTTGAGAGAATTCGCTTACTGGGACTAGAGGTGAATCTCGGTAAAACAGAGGCCATATACTTTCACGAGCCTCGGAAAGGACCACCAAACGATGCTTCTATATCTGTCGTTGGTGCTAGAATAAAAGTGGAGAGCACTATAAAATATCTCGGGTTGACGCTTGACAGTCGTTGGAGTTTTTTGCCGCATTTTAAGAAGTTGGCCCCGCGTCTTGTAGGTACTGCACTATCGCTGGGGCGCCTGCTTCCAAACGTGGGCGGCCCAAGCACGACGTGTCGCCGTCTTTATTGCACCGTCGTTAAGAGCATGGCCCTGTACGGGGCACCTGTATGGGTGGAGGCCCTCACAAACAAAATAAGAGCGCTTCTGCGTGCGCCTCAGTGTGCAATCGGACTAAGAGCCATCAGAGGGTACCGCACTGTTGCTTCAGCAGCAGCCCTGGTTTTGGCCGGTACTCCGCCCTGGGAGTTGGAGGCGGAGGTGCTCAGCGAGGTGTATAGGCATAGGGCTGAGCGTAGGGCGCAAGGCGAGCGCCTGACCATAGAAGAGACCGAGGCGGTTCGGCGTGACGCGCAGAATGCTGTGATTGAGCGCTGGACGGACGATCTGGTCGACGAGGTGTACGGACGACGCACTATTGAGGCGATACAGCCTGTTTTACGCCAATGGTTGGAACGTCGCCACGGTACCCTTACTTACCGGCTAGTACAAATTTTGACCGGCCAGGGGTGCTTTGGCGATTACCTGCATCGTATTCGCAGGGAAGGGAGCCCTAGGTGCCATGAGTGTGGTGCTAGTCGGGACTCGGCGCAGCACACGCTGGAGGTGTGCGACGCCTGGAGCAGACAGCGCCAGACACTCACAGCAGTGGTGGGTCAAGACCTCTCTCTGCCCAGCGTAGTCAAATCTATGCTGGACAGCGACAGGTCATGGGAAGCTATGGTTTCGTTCTGCGAGGAGGTGATGACGCAGAAGGAGACCGCCGAGCGATTCCGCGAGGGTGATGCCCAGGCGGACCCGCTCAGGCGCAGGCGGCCCGGGGGACGGCGTAGGCGTTTCGCCGATCTTTTACCCCCATAACAGGGCTAGCGGGTTGAGGCCGGACAGCCTCCGCCCGCTTCGTGCAGTTCTGTCTGCGTGTCAGAGGAGGTGCCCAAGTGTGCTCGGGCATCTCTTCTTTTGCTAGGAAGGGGCCTGGAAAACCGGGCTGGCTGGGACGACGTGGTCGAATACTGCCAGGATCCCTCGTCGTCGGTAACCAGCAGGAGAGGGCACACCAAGTCGGTTTTAGTGGGTATGCCCCCCCTCCGGCCCCTCATCGGGTCTATTGTAGCTTAGGTTGGAATAGGTTGGGTGTGGGACCGGGGGAGGTCATTGGGAGAGCCCCACATAACCCCCGCCGCGTGTCCGAGCGTGGGGGTATGCGTAAAGCATTTCTGACTTGCCAAAAAAAAAAAAAAAAAAAAAAAAAAAAAAAGGTTAGGTTAGGTTAGGTTAGGTTAGGTTAGGTTAGGTTAGGTTAGGTTAGGTTAGGTTAGGTTAGGTTAGGTTGACTCGGCGCAGCACACCCTGGAGGTGTGTGCAACTTGGGGCCGACAGCGCCGCACACTCACGGCGGTGGTGGGGACTGACGAGGCGCTCACCTGGTCATCATCAGGCTCGAAGGATCTCCTCATCTGAATGCAGCAGTGAGTTGCACTTTTCACCATCGGAGATACATACCCTGGACCTTGCCGCTGCAATTAGGTAACCCCTCCAACCCCCCAAAATCCTCATATTCCACGTACCCCCCAAGGGTCAAAGGATCTCCTCAACGTGGGACGGCAGAGCAAACTAACTTTCACCAAAGGAACCAGAACATCAGGATCCTCTCTCCGCCCCAAGGAACAAGACCAAAGCTACAAAACCGGTCTACTACACCTTCGGCACCAGCTCCGGACCAGGATCGAGGGAACTCCTGAACCAGGAACGGCAGAGAGCTACGCCTTTCACAAAAGGTATTAGGAGATCAGGCACACACCGCAGACTTTAAGGAGAATTTCAACCACCCCTTTGACCTTACTTCCACCCCCACCCCCCCCAGGGTCTATATAACTCCTCAGCCAGGAACAGCTGAAAGGTACGAATTCCACTCAAAGAGGATACACACCAGGACCTTCCCACCACTCCAAGGAACCAGGCCAAATAGAACCATCACAGTCTACCTCACCTTCGGAACCAGCTCCGGACCAGGATCTAGAGAACTCCTGAACCAGGAACGGCCGAGAGTTGGTCCTTTCACCAAAGGTAGTAGGAGACTAGGCCCCCCCTAGAGACCCTGAGGAAGCCCCTAAACCCCCAACCCAACCCCCCCCAACCCCCCTCTCTCTCCAATCCCCTCCCCAAACGTTTTCTTACGAAACCCCCCCAACCCCCCCTCGAACCCCCCCTCCCAAACGCCGCCCCACGAAACCCCCTAAACCCCCCCTCCAGCCCCCCCTCTCAAACGCCGCCCCACGAAACCTCCCCCCCCCCCCGATTTTGGACCTCACCCCCCCGGAGCCTAACTCAGCCAATATTGGCCGTAGAAACCCGAGATTGGGCTCAAACGAATCGGCATCAAAAACCCCGTCGATTGGCTCCGAGGGAATCTAGGAATTCAATCCGCGAAGGGAGATTTTAACATCAATCCATATTATTTTAAAAAAAAAAATTTAAATTCACACTCAACATCACAGTTGTAGAGGTAAGTTTGATACAACTAACATAAATTAGAATAATTATAATAAGTACTTATCACTTAAATTTAACTGCTATACATAACCGGGAATTAAAGTCAGTGATGTCGTCAAACACCCCCACCAAACAGTCACCGAACTTCGAAGAAGGGCAAACGGAGTCTAGTGAGACAGGGAGAACCACGGTCCCCCTCCCATCCACTTCTAAAAAGGAATTCTCACCACCTGTCACACAAAAAAGAGCAGGGCCTACAAAAAAAAATATCCTACACTCCATCAGCCACCAAACATCGGGCGACTTCGTCACGTCCAAAACGGAATAGTGGGCAACCAAAAGGTCCAAGCGACCTATGCAAGAATATTGCCCACAGTAAAGGCATAATTAAACGACTAAACACAGGAGGTTAGGTTAGGTTAGGTTAGGTTAGGTTAGGTTAGGTTTTTTTTTTTTTTATTAAATGAAACGTCAGCCTGCAGACACTTGGTCCGCACTTTTTTGAGTTTGTTTTTATTTTATTATTTTGTATGTTAAAAGCTTATAAATATACACTGAAATCAGTGAGCTCCGCGTTTTAAAAACTACTAAAAGTAACAAAATAATTTAGAAGATATGTGAAAAATATAAATAAGTCATTTCACAGCTGTAGGGTAGTTTCCTTATTCTAGTGTTAGTTTTTATGATAAAATAAATACAAATAACAATACATTTGTGTCTTAGTATAGTAAAATATTTATATATGTAAGTATACTTTCACATCGTCAGTTTTTTTATTTTTATTTTTATTCAATTATGTTTTTTTTTTAATATATTTTTTTTTTTTTTTTTTTTTTTAATTTTGTTATATTTTTTTTTTTTATTATTATTTTTATATATATATTTTTTTATATATGTTAATATTATGTAAAACTGTTTTTTTTTATTATTATTATTATTTTTTTTATTTTAATGTTACTTACTAACTATTACATTTTTTTTTTATTATGGTAGGTGGTAGGTGTAGCGTAGAACTAAAAACAGATTCTTATTTTCTATTAACAATTTGCTATGCCACCAAGACGAAAAACCAGTGATGTTTTTTTCTTTTTATAACTTACTTCGGCAAGCGTGTCGGGGCTGTCCGTAATTCCCGCGAGACCTGGAGAAGTTGTTCCCGGATGGGAATGTCGCCGCGCCTTATTGCCATTTTGAGGTTGTAGTCCACTATTCTTGACGTCGTCGCATTCTCCGCACGCAGTACCAGACGAGCGGTTGCATCATCTGTAGTGCTGTCGGTGTAGTAGGTGCAGCTTTTCGTGTGCCTGGAGAGTGCGACGACGGCATGAGGGACGCTTTGAAGAAGGTTGGATGACTTGGATGTTGTACGCACAACAACCACTGTCTCATAAGTTAATCCCTGCGCTTCGTGGATGGTTAGAGTTCGAGATTCCGGTTCGGTTCCATAGCCTTGGCTGATAAGCTCTGCTTTCTCAGCTTGGGTGTGAACGAGATAGAGGGTGCCGTTTGACTTCGGAATCATCGAGCCGGTGTACCTTTTCAGCGCTAGGGATTTGATGAGAGTCTTGGACGAGTATATGCCACTGTAGATCTCATTGAGGGCATATGCTACATCCATTGGGTTCCTGTACGTACACAGGAGTTCTTTGGTGATGTTTAGGACAGGATTTGGTCTGTTGTATTTCAGCGGGAAGAGGTTATTCCGGTCAATGTAGGGGAGTTGGTTGTTGTCCCCTATGAGAAGAGCTTCACTGGCTTGGGCTACTTGAATTGCCAGCACTATGGATCCGAAATGGTTCATTAAGGCTTCGTCCACCATAAGGCGTGTACACGATTCACCTTCATGAATACCATTGACAAGTAGGGATGCCATAGTGCGCACTCGTGATTTGACTCTTTCGCCAATTTTAGGCTCCAGTTTATCCCTCAGGTCTTTTGCTGCCCCTGTGGTGGTGGTGACTACTATATCCTTTTCCGCGTCAAATTCGGAAACCACCCAGGTTGTTTTGCCGCATCCAGGGACTCCGTTGATCCAGGCAATTGTGGGTTTCGTCCAGTGATCCGGGCGTCCTCCTTCGAACAGGTTACCCGCTATGGTTTGCGCCATTTTGAGTATCCTGTCGTCCAGCATCACCCTGGTGCACTTGGCGACCACCACAATTGGGTCTCCGGGTGGTGTTCTGAAGATAGAAACTCCTTCACTTCTGGCTCTGTCCTCATCAGCTACCACAAAACCGCACGTGTTGCTGTAAGCTGTCATGTACGACCCCGACATGCTGCCCGCTAGGACTTTTGCGTTGTCGTTGTCGTAGATCGCCGCCCCAGCTTCGCTTAACAGAACTTGTAGCAGGCCAATTGTGTCCCGGCGGTACGCCTGGATGATTTTTTCACAAGCGTCCGTGTTTACTTTGAGGGTTGCCTTGGTTATTGCTACAAATTCCATGAATGCGTTTATCATGTGATCCTGTAGTTCGTTGGCCGCTATGAACTTCGGAGTCTCTACCTGTCCCTTGTCTGCACGTGTACGGGGCAGAAGGGGGGGTTCCGACTTTTGACGCGGGGCTGGTTTTAAGAAGTCTTCCACCGCCTTCTCCGCTGACTTAGTTCTTTTAAGGTTTTGGAGCTTTTTGGAAATTTTGTTCGGTATCGCCTGGAAGGCTTTGCCTAGGGTGGATAACATCGACGAGAAGTTGGTTCTGTTGCCAATGTTTTTAGAACTCTGAGCCTCTACTCTCGCCGCTTGTACCCTTTGCTGGAGACGTTCTGACCCACTTGCATTCGGGTTTAGGACGGGGTGGTCCCAGTGGTCTGTGGGGACACGTGATACGTCATGGTCGGGGGGTTTGGTCAGAAGGTAACTCAGGCTCTGGCCCCTGTCCTCGTACACCACAAGTTCGTGGTATTTTGAGGCCAGGAGAACTCCTTCGTAGTCCTTTGTTTCCCCTGAGATGTACTCTACGGTCATGGCGTCCACGCTGATCTTTCGAGGAGAGGTCTCAGGTGATGCTCGGTTCCCTATACACGTCAGTACTGCACACATTTGCTCGAACTCGGTGATGTCATAACCAGCGCAGAACAGTGCGATGACTTTGTTGTCTTTCCGCACTAGTCTGCACGTGTTGTTTTCGACTTTCACCGTGGGAAGTTGGTCGAACACTTTGCGCCGCATGGTGATCTTGCGCGTGCTACCGTTTATAAGAGCTCCGAGACCTGGAGAGATGGTTACCCTGTTTTTTGCTAAGGCACTGCAGTAGGCTATTCCAAGACACTCTGTGTTGTTGTCCATGAACAGCGCTACTCCTCTAAGCCTTATTCCAGGTCGACCCGGGTGAGCCAAGCTTAATATATCTAGGGTTTTCTCGTCTTTTTGCGTCAGTAAAGGCATGTTAGTTTGTTGTTGTGTGTTGGTTTGTGGTAGTGGTGATGTTGGAGTTGGAACGTTTAGGGTGCTGTTGCGGCGTGAAGCTGCTTCGGCAATATATCCCATAAAATCCAGCAGTTGGTATCTGGATTTTTTACATTCCAACAGTGAGTGTAGTGTGGCTTGTGTAAGTGTCGTGTCAAGAGATTGGGTTAAGTTATGGCGTTTTATTTGGAAGCGGGGACATTCGAGCAGTAGATGCCATACCGACTCGTTTACGGTGGTGTCGCACTCGCAGCCCGGGCTGTACCTGAGGTTAAACCGGTGAAGGTACTCTCCAAAGCCACCGTGGCCTGTCAGGATTTGAGTCTGAAAATGGTTCGGTTTTGCTTCTCGCACTATCCGATATGCCTTATCCACATCCGGGAGAAACACTTTTGTGACCGAGCCAGTTTCGGAGCTATCGTAGCGATCCTGCCATTTCTGGACAGTTTCTCTACGGATTGTTTTCCTGACGTAGGAGAGTGGTACCTCCGCGTAGTCGGGGTGTGGCGTTGGTGTTGAGGCTGCTGTTTTTGCCAACTCATCTGCTCTTTCGTTCCCTGGAGTCCCTACGTGAGCTCTTAACCAGAAAAGCCTCACCTGCCTTCCCTCTTCTCTTATCTGAGCTATATCTTCCTTAATGGTTTTGGCCAAGGGGTGCAGCACTTTGGGGTTGTTAAGTAATTCGAGCGAGGATCTCGAGTCGCTCAAGATGTTAACCATAATTTTACCGCTCGCCCTTGCCTTCTTGACCGCTCTGTGAAGTGCATATAGCTCGGATTGGAAGACCGTACAAGTTTGGTCGAGGCTAAAAAGATCGTTCGAGGTTTCTCTTCCGTCCTCCCACCATGTTAGGGCAGCTCCAACCTTACCCTCCATTTTACTGCCATCTGTATAGACTTGTGGTCCTGTAATTTGGAGGGTTGCTTCGGTGTCGCTGTCCATGTTCTCCAGGAGCTCGTACTCGGTTGTTATTTGAGTAGCTGGGTGAGGGAAGTCTAGGAACTTCACCTTTTTCTCGAGCTGTCTTCCTGGTGGTAGGAAGGTGGTAGAGATACCTTTTTTCGCCTCGTACATTGCGGCATTTTCTTGTATGCGTAGGTCCAGTGGAAGTGTCCCTGACAAAGCCAGCACTGAAGTGAGTGATGCTGTCCTGTATGCTTTGCAGATTTTTTGGGCAAAGCTTCTTTGGATTGCTTCCAATTGTTTTTTGTTAGTTTGAAGTTTCGAAGCTTCTGACCAGGCGCACGACCCATAGGTGATGATGGGTTCAATCACCGCGACGTAGATGGTCCTTACGATTTCCCTGTTGAGTCCCCAAGTAACCTTAGCTGCACACGCTAGCTGTTTGTATATATTGGAGGCTTTTTTCGATACTGCCTTCACGTGTGAGTTGAAGTTAAGGTTCTTGTCTATTACGAGTCCTAGGAGTTTAATTTCGTCAACAATAGCTAGTGTTGTTCCAGACATTTGTATGGTGGGGGGGTCGAATTTAAGTTTTTTCGTTAGCAGCATAACGTTGGTCTTGTGTGCTGCGAAATTCAACTTGTTTTGTTCCCCCCATTCTGTAACTTTACCTAGCACATTGTTGGCGTTTTCTTCCATTTGGACTATGGACTTCCCGGAGAAGACTAGGACACCGTCGTCGGCAAAAGCCTGGTAGTAGACGTCCTCACTCGACAGTATGTGTAGCAGGGGATCCAGAATGAGGTTCCAGAAGGTTGGTCCACCGATTGAGCCTTGGACACATCCTTTAGTAGTGGCCCTCTCGCTTTTAGCCCCTGCGTAGTTTACCGTTATTTTCCTTCCCATGAGGTATGAGTCTACTAACTTGTATAGGTTTTGTGGGCACTTCCTGGTCAGAAGTTGACGCTTTAGAGCCGGCCACCAGGCGTTGTCGAAAGCGCCCTCTATGTCCAGTGAGATAATTATGACCGATTTTCTAGCTTCGAGCTCGGTTCGGATATGTCTCGTCAGGTCATAGAGAGCGTCCTCTGTCCCGCGTTGTGGCATAAAACCGTACTGTTTGGGGTCGAGAGTTGGTAGAAGGTGCCACTGCAGCCTGCCCACCAGGAGTTTTTCGAGAATCTTACCCAGGATCGATAGAAGGCCTATCGGTCTGTAAGATTTCGGGTGGGTGTAGTCATCTTTTCCTAGTTTCCGGATTATGACTACATGAGCTGTTTTCCACTGTGACGGGAAATAAGACATGGCTAGACATTGGTTTGCAATTGCCATGAATATTTCTCTTTCGCTTCGAACAGCTCTGGCGCAGATGTCGGCGGTAAACCCATCTGACCCTGGGGCTTTCTTCGGGTTTTGTGCTTTTAGCACAGCCTCGACTTCAGCCTCAGTGAAAGGTGGGTCATCCGCCGATGTTTCCCTCACTTGGTCTTCTGTTCTGCTCTCCACAAGTTGTCTGAGTTGGGTGTGATACGGGTTATCTGTCGTTACAGAGTCCTCAGGGTAAAAAGTGTCGGCTAGTAGGTCTGCCGATTCTCCCTGGCTGAGTGTTCGGAAAAGATCGACGTTTCTGAACGCAACTCTAATGTCACGTCAAATTGACATTAGCTGTCACTTGAAGTTGACAGCTGACACTTGATTGAAATTCTTGTAAGAAAATGTCGGAATAATTTTGCTGAATTTGTTAAAAATCGCTCGCGTTGAATGTGCCTGGCATATCGAGTTTGAATACATCTTAAATTATCTATGTGATCCCGTTTTGTACGACCAAGGTTTTGATGCCATCTCTGGAGTGGCCGGTCGCGGATGCTTTGAAAGATAACCTTTTCTACCACACGCGCTTGTTGCAGGGACTGTAAATCATAATAAAAGAGGCTCCCCCGTGTGTGTCTTTGTGTATCTATTGTTGAAACGCCCAGTGTCTTGTGAACGCTGTTATTTGTGTTGTGAGTGAGGTCACTAATTGGTAAGGTCTGCAGAAGAAGAAGATACCTGGGGCGCGCGCCCCGTCTCGCCGCAGCCGAGGAGATTTTCGACACCACAGAACCGTATGTGAAATCACCTTACTTAACATTCTATCCGCTGTGTATCGCAGTCCAATTGTTCAGTTACATCCCGGCTGAAACCTAGTTCTTGTCCGGAGTCTACTCATGATAAATCTTCCACTGCGCCATGCCGGCTCCGCGGTATGGGCAGGGGTGTACTGAACATTTCTTGGTAGCCAAGAGCGTAGCTTGAAGGCCTGAGAGGCCCACGCCAAAACTTTGTATTAATCAGTGCCGTTTGATGACCCAGTCTGGTCCGGACTAGATTAATTTGTACTTGTAAATGGTAATTAACTTGCATTTGAAAAGTAAAGGGCATTCCTTTGTTATTGGTTCCATGTCTTGTAATTAATTGTCATGTATTGAAGTTCCAAAATGTAAACAGATACCTTTCTTTGTTCATAATAATTATTATTTAGTTTTGTCAGCAAACTTGAGTTGTGAATATTGACAAGTTTGTTGCTAAAATAATAGCTAATAAAAGGTCAGCTAATAAGTTTGCACTCAATGCTTAGTGAAACTTAAATGATTTGGGACATTGTTTACACATTGAAACTCATTGAAACTTGTGCTTTGAAATAATTGAAATTAACTTGTTGTTGTGTAACAGTATGTTGTGTTGATATCCAAGTGAATTTCAATAGTCAGTGAGTTTTGTTGTTTTCTGATAACCTCCAGATATTTAAGAGTTTGTGTCATTATAAATACTTTGTTGTTGTAATATTGGAATTTTGTGGTTAGTAATAACCTCCAAATATTGGAGATTTTGTGTTATAGTGAATATTTTGAATTTGTTGTTTTTGTTGATAAATTTGTGACGTTACAATGACGGCCTCCTCTGCTAAAGCCAAAATACGTTCTGAGTTACGGTGGTTGGCTTCTGCGGTCGCGTTGTTGGATCGACCGGATAGAACGGAGGCCTTGTTGAACAGATACGTAGATCTGCCCATACGTTTGGCTGTTGTTGATGAGCAGTATGCCTTATTTTTGGAAAGGACTGTTGAGGCCGAGGTGGAAATGCGACAAGAAGTCGGTTTGGATGTGGACCAGTGTTATGATTTTGCGGACAGAATTACCCAGGTAGCTCGACCTTTGCAAGTGGCAAGAGAGAATGAACCGAGCCCGTCCCCGGTCACATCTAAAAGTATGCCCCCTCTCTTTGCTAGATTGGCCCCCTTAGACTTAAGGCGCTTTGCTGGTCGTCTAGAGGACTGGGAGGGCTTTATTAATATTTTTGATAGTCTGGTACATGCCCGGGATGATTTGACCCAGGGCCAGAAGTTAGCTTATTTATTATCCGTGTTGGAAGGGGAGGCCCTTGAATCGGTTCAACATTTGGCCCCCTCGGATGAAAACTACCCTATTGCCAGGGATTTGATTGCCCGTCGGTACCAGAACGTACGACGTCTGGCGGACAACCATGTTGCCGCCATTTTGAATTTACCCCGCGTTGCCAGCGTGATGCACTTGAGAGTGGCTTTGTTGAATCCGCTGTTGGTTGCCTACAACGCATTGAAAAACTTAAAACTCCCAGTGGAGCAGTGGTCGTTTTTGTTACTGCACATTGTCCTGGGAAAGTTGCCGGACTCTGTTAAGGTCCGTTTTGAGCAGCAGTATGGTGGGGATAGTGCGACTTATCTGCCACCCTTCTCGGACCTCTTGACGTTCCTGGAAGGAGAAAGTAGACTGGCAGATAATTCCTCTCTGGCCGGTCCTATGGGACCCGAACGACCTGTGCCACAGAGTGGATCCCCCACCGGACCCCCCCGTAGGGGGCGTATGGCCCCTCGCGCGCCCGGCCGCTATGCCGCCGTCCAGGAGACCGCCCGCTGCTTGTATTGTCGGGAACCGGGTCACAGCACGACCCGTTGTGATAAGTTCCTCGACCAGCGCGTCCAAGGCCGTCGAGCGATCGCGCGACAACGGACATGGTGCTACTCGTGCTTGGGCCTGCACATGCAGCGCGAATGTACCCAAGCGCACCCATGCCGCTTTTGTAAGGGCAACCACCATCCCCTCCTCTGCATGAACAGCCCAGAGGGCGGCGGAGCGCCGCAGCGCGTCGCTGCAGGATCACCGCGTATGGGTGGGGGTCTCGGACCCCCCGCGGTGTTTGAATCCCGCAGCAGTTCTAGTGGCCACCAGAGTGGCCCCAGACGCTCTCCGCCACGTTTGGAGCCTCAAACGGGCGGGGGTCCCAGGGACCCCCCAATGGGAAACCGATCCCCAAGGATGGGGATGAGTTATGCGAGCGTTGCCGGAGGTCGTAGAGGCCCCCCGCGACGTTTTGAGCCTCGCACGGGCGGGGGTCCCAGGGACCCCCCAATGGGAAACCGATCCCCAAGGATGGGGATGAGTTATGCGGGCGTTGCCGGAGGTCGTAGAGGCCCCCCGCGACGTTTTGAGCCTCGCACGGGCGGGGGTCCCACGGACCCCCCAATGGGAAATCGGTCCCCAACTAGGGGGTTCGATTTTGCGAGCGTTGCGGGAGGTCGTAGAAGCCCCCCGCAACGTGTTGAGCCTCGCACAGCCGGGGGTCCCCGGGACCCCCCCTCTGAAAATCGGTCACCGTGCCCCCGCGACTATGGGGCGACGTACACGGTGGATGATAGGCACAGATTCTCGCCGCCGCTCGCCGAATACCCGCGTTTGGAGCGGCGCCCGCCCCGTCTTCAAGGGGCCGGGAGATATAACCCGCCTGATACCGGGCGAATTGGACGTTGGCAGTATGTGGGAGACTGGGACCCACTGGATCGCTATGAGCGACCCCCTTACCATGGGGGGACGTCTGGGGACCCCACATACTAGCAATCAACGTGTTTACGGTCGATTGTAGCCACCCCTCCAGAGACCGTTTTGTTGCCCACGGCCTCTGTGCTTGTCAGGGGATTGAATGGCGACCTTGTGGAAGTTCGCGCCTTGTTGGATTCCGGTGCTCAGGGGTGTGTTGTGTCATCTTGGTTAGTTAGGCGGTTGGGCCTCAAGGTGCACCCCCACACGGAAGGCGTGAGAGGTGTTGGCGATGTGAAAGTCCCCGGGTTGTTAGGGCATGTTGACTTCACATTTACCTCACGTAATAAGTCCACGCCAGGCATTAAGACCTCGGCGATTGTGTTGGACACAGTTGTTGGCCGTCAACCTTCAGTTGACTTGGGACCGAGTATGTTGTCTTTGGTGTCTGATTCCCCACTCGCCGATCCAAATTTCTTCCGCCCAGGCCCGATCGATGCTCTCCTTGGAGCCGATGTCCTGGGGCGAGTTTTGTTGACGGGGAAGCGAGTTTTGCAGCCAGATGGCTTGGTAGCTCTGCAGACGACACTCGGTACCGTTGTGATGGGCCCTGCTCGCCGCGTTTTGGATTCCCTTGATGAGGATCGCGGTCTTGTTTTTAATGTGTCTCTCTCCGAAGTGGTGCAGAAGTTTTGGGAGGTTGAGGAACCTCCACCAGCCCCGCGGGTTGACCCAGTAGCGGATGAATGCGAGTTGTATTACCAGAATAACACTGGTCGCCTCCGCTCTGGTCGTTTGATCACCCGTCTCCCCTTTCGTGCCGGCCGACCTCCTCTGGGCGAATCCCGACCGCTAGCGGAACGTAGGCTAGTGGCGATGGAGCGTCGCATGAGCAAGGATCCGGTCTTCCGCCAGAAGTATGTTGAATTCATGCGGGAGTATGAGGAGTTAGGGCACATGTCCGTGAGCGATTTGGATTGGCGCTCCGTTGAGCACTTCTTTCTGCCGCACCACGCCGTTTTGAAATCCGGAAAGATTCGGGTGGTCTTTGACGGTTCGGCTCCCACCTCTACTGGAGCGTCCTTGAACCAGTGTCTGCATGTAGGTCCCAAGCTGCACACGGAGATCTCAGACATCTTGACCAACTTCCGGCGGCATCAAATTGTATTTATGACTGACATCCGGATGATGTTCAGACAAACGGTCATCCATCCCGAGGATAGGAGGTACCAATTGATTTTGTGGAGAGAGAGTCCTAGGGACCCCTTGTTGATTTATGAATTGAATACGAATACGTACGGTTTGGCGTCGAGCCCGTTTGTTGCGATTCGTTCTTTGTTGGAGTTGGCCGAGAAGGAGCGCTTGAGATACCCTCGCGCCTCCGCCATTTTGGCCAGTGACGTCTATGTGGATGACATTTGCACGGGCGCCTCATCTGTCTCAGAGGCGATTGTCCTGAGAGACGAACTCACCGCCCTTTTGAAGTCGGGAGGTTACGAGTTGAGGAAATGGATATCCAACTCGCCTGATGTACTGGTAGGTTTGCCCGAAGAGCACCAGCAGGACCCCCACCTATTCGAAAATGTTGATAATCCCCATGTGGTGACCGTCCTTGGCGTACAGTACAAACCGGTCTCTGACACGTTCACTTATTGTGTGGATTTACGACCACCGAAAGTCTGGACCAAGCGTTTAGTATTGTCTACTGTCGCACGTACCTTTGACCCCAATGGGTGGATTTGCCCCGTGCTGTTTATGGCCAAGTGTTTCTTGCAACGGTTATGGGCTTCGGGTGTGTCGTGGGATGAACCCCTCTCGGACGAGTTACTCCGAGATTGGTCGAGCTTCGTTTCATCCCTCCCCGAGATTAATGAAGTGCATTTGCCGAGGCTATTCCTCCCTTCTGAAAATTGTAAAGTTACTCTTCACGGCTTTTCCGATGCCTCCGAACGTGGATTTGCTGCGGTCGTGTACCTCCGCACCGTTACTGTTGACGGAGTTGTTGCTGTGCATCTGGTGATAGCGAAAAGCAAAGTCGCTCCCCTTCGGACTCGTCATACGATCCCGAGGTTGGAATTGTGCGGAGCTGCCCTCCTAATGCGTTTGTTGAACCACGTATGGCTCACATTAGGTCGATCTATTAAGATACAAGGGGTTTATGCTTGGACGGACAGTCAGGTCGTCCTTTGTTGGTTGAAGGCTCCGGCGCACACCTTGGACGTGTTTGTGGCCAATCGAGTGTCGCAGATTTGTAATTCCGACATCGAGTTGATTTGGAGACACGTGCCGGGAACCATGAATCCCGCGGATTGTGCGTCTCGGGGTTGTGTAGCCCCAACCCTAATTAACCACCCCCTCTGGTGGGGCCCACAGTGGTTGATGCGGCCTGAGTCGGAGTGGCCGCCCTCTCCAGCGTTGTCGAACGTAGCCGTTCCTGATATGCGGGCATGCGTCCTGGAGACTAACCCCGCCGGGGAAAAGGATTTGTTGTTGGATCGGTACAGCTCCTTACAGAAGCTGCTTGGTGTTACCGCTTGGATCAGACGTTTTGTGTACAATTGCAGAAACCCACGCGCGAGGCGTGATTCGTCGGTTCTCACTCCGGACGAGCGTAGGGACGCGCTCTTGTTTTGGGTCCGGAGAGTACAAGCTGATAGTTTTGAGTCCGAGATTGAAATTTTGCGTTTAGGCCGTCGCAAGTTGAAGGGCGCGGTATCGCGATTGAATCCCTTCCTGGACGAGAGTGGGCTTTTGCGAGTCGGCGGAAGACTTCGAAATGCGAACTTGCCGTATGGAGCTCGTCACCCCCTTTTGTTACCTAAAGCCGGACATTTGACTCAACTGATAATAACAGATCGCCATGTGAGTGCACAACATGCTGGCTGTAATGCTTTGTTGGCCATTTTGCAGCGTGAATTTTGGATTTTGTCTGCTCGTCGAGCCATTCGCACTGTGGTTTTCCGTTGCCTGCCTTGTTATCGATTGAAGGCCGCGACCATGCAGCCCCAGATGGGTGATTTGCCTGCTGATCGCGTCACGGAATGTAGAGCTTTTGCCGGAGTCGCCACCGACTTCGCCGGTCCCTTTACTGTAAAGGCTTCGAGACTGCGTAATGCTAAAACCTATAAGGCGTACTTGTGCGTGTTTGTGTGTTTGTCCACCAAGGCTGTCCATTTGGAAATTGTCTCGGAATTGTCTACCGAAGCCTTTGTCGCCGCCTTGAGCAGATTTGTTTCCCGTAGAGGACTGCCGTCATTGATACGTTCCGATTGTGGTACTAATTATAAGGGAACGTGTAATTATCTTAAGGAAGTAGTTAAGTTTTTTGTTGATAATAAAATAGACATTGGAACCACCCTCTCCCGGCGTGGGATAATCTGGAAGTTTAGCCCTCCAGCTTGTCCGACCTGGGGAGGAATTTTTGAAGCTTGTGTAAAGGCTGCCAAGACACACTTGCGTCGCGTGATTGGAGAAACTATTCTCACGTTTGAGGAACTTGATACGGTATTTTGTAAAATTGAGGCCGTCCTCAACTCGCGACCCTTGTGCCCGTTGTCTTCGGACCCGAATGACCTGGAAGCGTTGACGCCAGGTCATTTCTTGATCGGACAGCCCCTTTTGGCGTTGCCTGAATATCCGATTCAGGATGTAGGATCCCATCGTTTGTCGCGATACCAACTTTTGAAACAGATGTCCCAAAACTTCTGGGCACGTTGGTCGATGGAGTATTTGCATATCCTACAACAGCGCGTGAAGTGGACAGATAAAACCACCCCACCCCAGACTGGCGACCTCGTGTTGATTAAGGATGCTAACCTGCCGCCCCTATGTTGGCGAAGGGGGCGCATTGTTAAACTCTACCCCGGAACTGACGGAGTTCCTCGTTTTGCTGAGGTTTTGGTTCGAGATTCGGTTTTGAAGAGAGCAGTTAGTGGGCTCTCCCGATTACCCGTAGATTGACGTACCGTTCTTAACGGTCCGGGGCGGGGGGATGTTCGGAAAAGATCGACGTTTCTGAACGCAACTCTAATGTCACGTCAAATTGACATTAGCTGTCACTTGAAGTTGACAGCTGACACTTGATTGAAATTCTTGTAAGAAAATGTCGGAATAATTTTGCTGAATTTGTTAAAAATCGCTCGCGTTGAATGTGCCTGGCATATCGAGTTTGAATACATCTTAAATTATCTATGTGATCCCGTTTTGTACGACCAAGGTTTTGATGCCATCTCTGGAGTGGCCGGTCGCGGATGCTTTGAAAGATAACCTTTTCTACCACACGCGCTTGTTGCAGGGACTGTAAATCATAATAAAAGAGGCTCCCCCGTGTGTGTCTTTGTGTATCTATTGTTGAAACGCCCAGTGTCTTGTGAACGCTGTTATTTGTGTTGTGAGTGAGGTCACTAATTGGTAAGGTCTGCAGAAGAAGAAGATACCTGGGGCGCGCGCCCCGTCTCGCCGCAGCCGAGGAGATTTTCGACACCACAGAACCGTATGTGAAATCACCTTACTTAACATTCTATCCGCTGTGTATCGCAGTCCAATTGTTCAGTTACATCCCGGCTGAAACCTAGTTCTTGTCCGGAGTCTACTCATGATAAATCTTCCACTGCGCCATGCCGGCTCCGCGGTATAGGCAGGGGTGTACTGAACACTGAGTGTTCTGCCATCTGAGCTACGCAGGAGCATGTCCTCTTGCCTCCCACCTGTGTTCCTGATGACTCTGTAAATTCCGTCCCACATACTCTCTCCTTCTTGTGTAGTGCAGAAGTTTTTCCAACTCTCAGTTTGGGCCTCCGAGGCTTTCCTTAAGTATTCCTCTTTGGCCTCTAAGTAATCCCGTAGTACGGCTTCTTTCCGGATTGGGGCAGCATTCCTGATCCTGCGCTTCTTACGAAGCACTTCTTTATGGAGGCTGTTTATCTCCTGTGTCCACCACGGAGGGGTCGAGTTTGTCTTCCTGTTGCCTATTCTTGGGATCGCATGCGCGCATGCTTCCTCGATGGAGTCTATATAGTCTTGTATGTTGGATTCCAGATCCTGGTGGCTCTTTGCCGACCTTATCGTCTCGGCGTTTAAGTCCCTCCTTGCTAGGGCTTCGTGTAGTGTCGTATCGAAATCGCACCACTTTGCCTTTTTACAGTTGTACCTTTTGGTGGAAGTACGAGGAATTGGTTGTAATGTTCCTCCTACCACCAGGGTGAAAGAGATGGCGTTGTGGTCTGCTGTGGTGAGATTTCTGTCTACATACCAGTTGTTAACTTTCCCTAGCAAAGGTGCCGAACAAGCCGTGACGTCGACGAAGCTGCTGTGAAGCTTGCCTCCTCGATATACCTCGAAGGTCGGTGTGTTGCCGGTGTTGAGGATGTGGTAATCCATTTCGGACAGGAAGGATGAGTACTCTCGGCCTCTCTGGTTTTCGGACGGGCTGCCCCACCAGTGGCTCCATGCGTTTACGTCTCCCCCAATAAGAATGTTGGCCGTGTGGACGGAGAGCTTATCGCATACTGTTTTTGTTCTGTCTATATACGGGTTTATGTTTTCGTCTCCCTCGTAGTATACGGACACAACTCCAAGTTTAAGCCGGCCGGCTTCCACTAATACCGCTGCCTCCGTTTCTGTGACAAGCTGTGGGTCATGCGTAACCTTCAGCTTGTCACTGAAGACGATTACAGCAGCCTTTACAGGTTTCTGGCGGTTGAGGGTGCACTGGATGACTCTGGTGCCTGGGACTTGCTTAACTATGCCTGAGGCTCCCACGTAGGGTTCCTGGATAATAGCCACCGCTGTCCCGAGGTCCGCAGCCGCCTTTAACAACTCGGCCGTCGCTTGCTTTGATCTTTGTAGGTTGGCCTGGATGAAATGTAGGCTGGTGTGTCCGTGGTTACTGTAGAGGGCGTTCCCAGTCAGAACAGTGGCGTTAACAGTACGCGATCCTGGACCGCGCTATGTTGTCCCAGACTCGCCGTTCAGGACATATGTCGCTGAAGGCTATGTGGGGCATAACGTTTGAGGTGTCTCCTTTACTTTTACTGCAGTTTTTGCAGTTTGGTGGTCGGTTGTCTTTTCTGGCTGGACAGTCCTGCCAGGAGTGGGATTCAGCGCAATAATTGCAGCTTTCGTCCTTTTCCTTGCAGAGAGCCTTAGTGTGTCCAAAGCCCAGACATTTGGCACATTGAACAAGAGGCGATTGGTCCTCTACGGTCGATTTCCCTAGACCAATGTGGACCGCCCCTGCCTCCATGACGCGCTTATAAAGTGAGGGAGACACCTCAAGCACTGGGTGGCACTGAAGGTTATTTCGTGCCCTTTTGCGGTAGCGCACTGACATTTTTCTTTGGTCCTCTGCCAGGTCTTCAAACAATTTCTTGTTTTGGGCCTGCAGGTGCTCCAGGAGCTCTTTGTCGCTATGATAGGCCATTACGTTGTTGAGTCTTATCAAGGGGTTGTTGTTTTTGCCAGTCTCTACTGTGAGAGTTTCTGTTTTTGTAAGTTGGTCCCTTACTGTTTTGGCACTCTCCTCATTACCGAAGCTTAACACCACTTTCCGGTTTTTCGCTTTACGGACTCTGTCCACCTGTATACCCGCCCCGTTAAAGTCGAGCACCGATCTGATCGTTTCAATTACCTTTTCCCCGGTGTTGGTGGGGTCGGTCGACGTCACGATGATCGTGTGGTTCGGCTTTGCAGGGGGTTTTGGACGAGCCGCTACGGTTGCGTAAGTGGTGTCAGTTGGTTTGGTGGTTGTGGGCGCGAGTGCCTGTGTATTTTTCTTTAGGGCGGAGTTGATCCACACGAGTGTGTTGTTCAAAGCTTTGGATTGGCTGGCCACCTCTGCCACATCTGCCCTCAAAGGATTCATCATCTCCTCCAGATGTGTCGCCGTTTCAGAGATAGCCAGCTCTGATCCAATGCCCATTGGTCCAGATGGAACTGGGCCACTCGTGTAAGCAACATCCTTAACTTCCTCCAATTCCTTAAGGATGTCTCTCGTCCTCGCTCTGATCGCCGAGGTCTCTTCCCTTATTACCTCCTGGACTTCCTCCTTAGTGGCCGCCTTAACGCTGCGGAGGCATCCAGAGACTTCTCGTAGCTCATCTCGCAGCGCGCTTATCTCTGCGTTGATAGTTTGCAGAGATGCAGCCAGTCCGGTATCGGTCTCGGAGGTTTGTGATGTAGAAGATTTTGGCGATGGATGCCCTTTACGTGGTGTTACCTGAGCATCCATTTTTAAATAGTGGATCTCATTAGCGAGGTCGCCCAATTTTAACTTTATTTCCTCCAGAGCCGGTTGAAGGTCTTGATGGGGGTGTTCTCGTGAAGGAAGTTGAGGGGGGTGCGCGGGGAAGGCTTGGTCGGTGTTACGTTGGGTTACTGGGGGGGTCGATGGTGTTGCCTCCTTTACTTCAAACTGGATGGCCTTCACTGTCTTTATGAGGCCATCCATTTCAAAGTTCAGCCAGCTTTGTACCCCTGTGACTGCCTTATGTGTGCCGGTCCACGCCTCCCTTGACTCCTGTAGCCTCAGCTCAAAGTTGTTTCGTTCTTCTTCGAGCTTCCTAATGTGGGCTCTTTCCACCTTGACCATTTCTCTCGCCGCTCTTGTCCTTTCAACTTCAAGGTTTAGGCGGTGCCTATTCCTTGAATCGGCGAGAGATAAAACCAGCTCGTAAAGGTTTGCTAGCTGCTCCACCGCTGTCTCCCGTAGCTCCCGCTTTAGATTTTTTGCGGATTCTATTGCGCCCTTTCCGGTCATGAGGAACTCTCGCGCACTCTCGGTTGCAAGGTCCTTACAGACACCAGTTCGCAAGCCTATCGGCGGAAGAAAACTTTTCCTGCCGCTTGCCACGCTCTCGATGTCCGTCCACTCATCGTCGGTTAGTGCCTCCTGATCACTATTGTATGGAGATGTATTTTGTGATGCGGACTCAGTGAGTTTGGGGCCCTCTTCTGACGCCTGATGTTCTGGCGTGTTTGAGAGGACTATACTGTAATGGTCCTTGCGGGCTGTTAAGGGGGCACTGGTGTGTGGTTCGTGGTTGACGCTTGGGGACGTTAGTGGGCAGCTTCGGTTGTGGTAGTGTGGTTCAGGTTGTGTATTTTTGTCGGTGCCAGTGTTGGTGTGTTTGTGTTTTACTGGAGTGGTGAAGTCGCAGATGGACGCATCCGCAGTCAAGTCGCGCATCTGATCAGCCGTGATCTTCCGGCTGATGGCTTGTGCGTTCTTGATGGACACTGCCCTTCTGAGACCTCCTGTGTTTAGTCGTTTAATTATGCCTTTACTGTGGGCAATATTCTTGCATAGGTCGCTTGGACCTTTTGGTTGCCCACTATTCCGTTTTGGACGTGACGAAGTCGCCCGATGTTTGGTGGCTGATGGAGTGTAGGATATTTTTTTTGTAGGCCCTGCTCTTTTTTGTGTGACAGGTGGTGAGAATTCCTTTTTAGAAGTGGATGGGAGGGGGACCGTGGTTCTCCCTGTCTCACTAGACTCCGTTTGCCCTTCTTCGAAGTTCGGTGACTGTTTGGTGGGGGTGTTTGACGACATCACTGACTTTAATTCCCGGTTATGTATAGCAGTTAAATTTAAGTGATAAGTACTTATTATAATTATTCTAATTTATGTTAGTTGTATCAAACTTACCTCTACAACTGTGATGTTGAGTGTGAATTTAAATTTTTTTTTTAAAATAATATGGATTGATGTTAAAATCTCCCTTCGCGGATTGAATTCCTAGATTCCCTCGGAGCCAATCGACGGGGTTTTTGATGCCGATTCGTTTGAGCCCAATCTCGGGTTTCTACGGCCAATATTGGCTGAGTTAGGCTCCGGGGGGGTGAGGTACCAAAATCGGGGGGGGGGGGGGAAGGTTTCGTGGGGCGGCGTTTGAGAGGGGGGGCTGGAGGGGGGGTTTAGGGGGTTTCGTGGGGCGGCGTTTGGGAGGGGGGGGTTCGAGGGGGGGTTGGGGGGGTTTCGTGGGAAAACGTTTGGGGAGGGGATTGGAGAGAGAGGGGGGTTGGGGGGGTTGGGTTGGGGGTTTAGGGGCTTCCTCAGGGTCTCTAGGGGGGGCCTAGTCTCCTACTACCTTTGGTGAAAGGACCAACTCTCGGCCGTTCCTGGTTCAGGAGTTCTCTAGATCCTGGTCCGGAGCTGGTTCCGAAGGTGAGGTAGACTGTGATGGTTCTATTTGGCCTGGTTCCTTGGAGTGGTGGGAAGGTCCTGGTGTGTATCCTCTTTAAGTGGAATTCGTACCTTTCAGCTGTTCCTGGCTGAGGAGTTATATAGACCCTGGGGGGGGTGGGGGTGGAAGTAAGGTCAAAGGGGTGGTTTGAAATTCTCCTTAAAGTCTGCGGTGTGTGCCTGATCTCCTAATACCTTTTGTGAAAGGCGTAGCTCTCTGCCGTTCCTGGTTCAGGAGTTCCCTCAATCCTGGTCCGGAGCTGGTGCCGAAGGTGTAGTAGACCGGTTTTGTAGCTTTGGTCTTGTTCCTTGGGGCGGAGAGAGGATCCTGATGTTCTGGTTCCTTTGGTGAAAGTTAGTTTGCTCTGCCGTCCCACGTTGAGGAGATCCTTTGACCCTTGGGGGGTACGTGGAATATGAGGATTTTGGGGGGTTGGAGGGGTTACCTAATTGCAGCGGCAAGGTCCAGGGTATGTATCTCCGATGGTGAAAAGTGCAACTCACTGCTGCATTCAGATGAGGAGATCCTTCGAGCCTGATGATGACCAGGTGAGCGCCTCGTGGTTGTCTTCAGCGCTGGTCCTCCAGATTCCTCAAGCCGCCGAAAGTGTCTTCAGCCACGGCCGCCGCTAGTTGTTATGCGGTAATGACGCGAATGACGTGCGAAAACGGCGCCAGACTGTCGGGCACGTGGAGGTTTTGTGATTTTCCACAGATCTTGTATGGGAAATTTGGTACCTTTCGACGGCTGTAACTCCTTTGGGGATGGTCCGATTTTGAAGGTTGAAACGCCGGCAAAGCCGGCGTTGTATTCTCCACACGATGGTATATATTAAATGTAGGGGTACCTGTTAATTCCGGTGTTACTCAGCTTGGAGTTCGGTGTCCTGTATCACTGGAGTCCTGCAGGATAAATCGCCACAAACGATAATCCTGGTGAGTCGGACACTGAACTGACACTGAATATTGCCGGAATTAATTTATGAGCACTTTTACTATTTTTAGCGATTTTTTACGCGGAGCTGCGTGGTGACAGTGTCGCTTAGAGTGAAGTACTGGGTTAGGTTAGGTTAGGTTAGGTTAGGTTAGGTTAGGTTAGGTTAGGTTAGGTTTTTTTTTTTTTTTTTCCAACTATTGGTTTAAGGTAAGGGGGATCCATAAGGATTTCATAGGGAAAGGGTGAGTGAGTTATAGGTGGGGGCGTGTGGTTGAAGGAGAGGGCACGGCACTATGAGCTCATCCCATGGTCAGGCTTGTTGCCCACCAGTGCCGTGCTCCAGGGGGAAGTAAAAAGGGGAAGAAAGAAAGAGAAGGATAGGGGGAAAGAGAGAAGGAGGAGGATAGAAAGAAAGGAAAGAGAAGGAATGGGATAGGAGGAGGAGAGGGATATCAAAATAATATATACTTATACATAATAATACACAATAAAACTAGTAAGTCTGCCACAAGGACAGCCCACCCCCTGAATTTTTAGCGCGCGTGAGACCTAAGCGGGTCAGACCCTCCCCTGGGGCGGCACGTCGATTTGTGCCCCCCGCCACATAAGCCCCCGTGGTAGAAGACCGACAAGACGCCCGAACTGTGCAGCCCGAAGGGCCGCAGGGGCCAGCCCGGTAGGTCCTGCCTCACCCGGGGAAAGGGTTACTGAGGCGTAGGGAGGGTGGAATGTCCCGGTGGCAGTTGACAAGACAGGGCGGGCGCGCCCGCGCGATTAGCCTTGGCCGCGCGGGCGCGCCCGCCCAGGTGCAGATAGGGTTAAATCAATGTGGCATGTGGATCGGGCCTGGCGGGCGTGAACCCCCGGCCCGGGGCCGGTGTAAGTCGTGAGGGCACGCCCGCCCGGCCAGACCCACGGCCCTACAACAATACGTGATAAGACGGAATTGAGCGGGCGCGCCCGCGCGGCCAGTGGTGGACGCGCGGGCGCGCCCGCTCATGTACAATTAAAGTTAACATATAATTTATCTTTAGATGGGCAATTAACATTCATAGTAGCATTAAAACTAAATTAAAACTAATTTAAAATAGAATTATATGGATAAAGTATAATTGATAGAAATAGTTAGTTAAATTTAAAAACAGCTATGGCCTAAAGTGGGGTAAGCATTCCTTATAGTGAAACTATTATTACAGTATTTTTTTTTTTTTTTTTTTTTTTTTTTTTTAAATGGGCAATTAACAAATTCATAGTAGCATTAAAACTAAATTGAAACTAATTTAAAATAGAATTATATGGATAAAGTATAATTGATAGAAATAGTTAGTTGAATTTAAAAACAGCTATGGCCTAAAGTGGGGTAATTTTTAAAATGGGCAATTAACATTCATAGTAGCATTAACACTAAATTAAAACTAATTTAAAATAGAATTATATGGATAAAGTATATTTGATAGGAATAGTTAGTTGAATTTAAAAACAGCTATGGCCTAAAGTGGGATAATTTTTAAAATGGGCAATTAACATTCATAGTAGCATTAAAACTAAATTAAAACTAATTTAAAATAGAATTATATGGATAAAGTATAATTGATAGAAATAATTAGTTAAATTTAAAAACAGTAATGGCCTAAAGTGGGGTAAGCATTCCTTATAATGGAACTATTATTACAGTAACATATTGGGCAATTAACATTCATAGTAGTATTAAAACTAAATTAAAACTAATTTAAAATGGAGTTATATGAATAAGATATAATTAATGGAAATAGTTAGTTAAATTAAAAGCAATTACAGTGAGATAATGCAGAAAAAAAGGGATTAGAGTGTAGCAAAGGGAGCTGCATAAAGAGAAGAGGTGCGAAACAACTGATGTGCAAATCGCTCCCCGAGCACCACCACCGCGGTATGGTCGTGGCAGAGGTCATAAAATTATTTATTTCAGGAAGGATGGGAAGTAAGGGAAGATTATGTTTAAATAGATAGCTTTTTTGATCTAACATCAACTTAGGAAGGAAAGTTTGGGAGGACAGTTCTGTTCCTCACAGAGCACGGCTCAACCCGCCGGCCCGTAATCCACCCGGTCTTTAATTCTTCTCGACACAGAAATGTATCGAGGACACGTGGTGGAGTCAGCCCGGTGGCTGACCTCACCTTTGATCTTGAAGCGGGTGTTGAAGGTGCGGCAGTTGTTGCAGCACAGTTTTGTTTTCTCGTTTTTATGGGGGCAGTCGCTGCCAAACTCCCTACAGCAGAAGCACTGTATAAATGGGGAGAACTCGTCCGCATGAACCCGCGAGTAATCTATGTTTATTTTCTGGAGTTTGAGAATAATCTTGAAAGCACGTGGGGATGTAATGAATACCGCATTGTAGAGCGCCGAGTTGCGGTTTCTGCGCTCAAACTTGAACTGAATCTCGTCAGGTGTTACAGAGTTTCCTATTTCGGGGTTCTGTTGTCTCATTAAATGAGCCAGATCGCCGCGATCAATGACCCGGGGAATCCCCTTGAGCACCACCATGGGTTTGAGCAAACGAGCCGGCTGGGCTTTAATGGGTGTCGCGTCAAGGCTTGGTGTACTTAGTTTTTTCAAGGCTGTTTCCATGTGATCGGGTTTTTCAAAGCTGCGTGGTGACAGTGTCGCTTAGAGTGAAGTACTGGGTTAGGTTAGGTTAGGTTAGGTTAGGTTAGGTTAGGTTAGGTTAGGTTAGGTTTTTTTTTTTTTTTTTTTTTTTTTTTTTTTTTTTTTTTTTTTTTTTTTTTTTTTGTACTCCCCGCTTTGTTGCAGGTCTTTGTTTGTCTGTTTTCTTAATTTATTTTCTTTTACATGTGTATATTTTTTTGCTATTTTATATATATTTAAATGAGTGTTTCTTTTCTCATTCTTTCTCTTTTTAAAATTTTTGGTTACAATTTTCTTAGATTCTAATACATGTTATAATGTTGTCTTCTGTTGTTTGTCGTTTTACATTATTCTTAACTCTAGTTCTTATCTCTAGTACAATTTCATACTTATTTCTTTCGTCTTTGAGTTGCTTCTTGTTTTTATAAAATAGCTAATAAATTATATAAGTCCATATACAAAATGTTGTTCAAACGTAATCTAGCTGTTTGCCTGCTTTCGGTCTTTGCCCTAGTTTTTGTTCCTTTGTATTACTATATTTGCCACTTTTGTGGCGAATTCCATAAACTTATCTCTTTCTTCTTTATTTTTCATAATGGTGCCTAGGGTGTCTTTGCTTAATTTTGTGTTTAGTGTCTGCTGTAGAGTGTACCTATCGACGCTGTGTTGAGGACAGTCCAGCACGATGTGGAAGATGTCCTCGCCCTCTGCCGGGTGCCGTATGCTGCCACCCCGCTAGGGAAGAATACCTTTGTGGTTCCCGCCGTGCTTTCGGTTCTATATCTGCTGTCCCACATCTCGATCGTTAAAGTGCGTAAGTGCCTTTTAACGAAGGAGACAGGACAGCAGCTATAGTCCGAGCCAGTTTTTAACTTGAGAGCCGCATCCTTCGCCAGTTGATCCGCCCTCTCGTTCCCCTCCACTCCGACATGGGCCCTAATCCAGTACAATGAGACGAGTTGGTGGTTGTCTCTAAGAAACTGTAGGTTGCCCTGGATTGCCTTTGTGATGGGGTGCGAAGAGTCCGGATCAAGAAGCGTCTGGAGTGCGGATCTCGAGTCACTGAGCACGGCGGCTTCCCTATATTTTTTTCCAATGAGAATTTCGGTCGCTTGGAGGATGGCATACAGCTCGGCTTGGAAGACTGTACAGAACGGCTCCAGCTTAAACTTTCGGGTACTGGTTTCGGTCCGCCCTTCCCAACAAGTCAGGGCAGCCCCAACTTTCCCCTCCAGTTTGCTGCCGTCCGTGTATATCCTTACCAAGCCTTCTGCCAGTTTGCCCTCCTCCTCTGCGTTGTCCAAACAAGTAAATTTTGTGTCTAACATTTTGCTGGGGTGGCTGTCCTCAATCGTGGGTACGCGCGCCTCTACATTTCTGCCGCTTAGTATTGCCTGGGGTTTCCCTCGCTTCGCCTCATAAAGCTGGGATGCTTCTTGGGCCCGAAGGTCCAGCGGAAGCAGCCCCGACAATACTAAGGCGGCATTAAGGGATACCGTTCTGTTTGATTTCACGATTTTTTGCGCGAACCCACGTTGCACTGCGTCGAGAGCCTTTCTGGAGGTTATTTTAGTTGCTTGATGGGCCCAGACACTGGCCGCATATAAAATTATCGGTTCAATAACCGCGACGTAAATCGTTTTAATAATTTCTGATTTTAACCCCCAGGTGGCTCGAGCTCCTCTACTTACTCCTTTGTATATGTCGATCGCCTTTCTTGCTTGGTTCGCGATGTGCGTGTTGAAGGTTAGGCGATCGTCGAAGGTGACACCTAGAATTTTAATATCTCTCACCATCTCAATGTCGGTCCCCCCCATGGTCAGCCTAGGGGTGTCAAATTTTAGTTTCTTGGTTAATACCATCGCCTTGGTTTTTTGTGGCGCAAAGTTTAGTTTATTTGACACACCCCAGTCCCGAACACGGGAGAGCGCGACATTGGCCCTACGCTCTATCTCGTTGGTTGTGCTGCCCTCCACAACTAGCACGATGTCGTCTGCGAAGGCTTGGCAGTAAATACCGCAGTCGGTGAGCTCATCAAGCAGGGGGTCGAGTAGAAGGTTCCAGAACAAGGGCCCGCCAATTGAACCTTGGACGCAACCCTTGTTCGTGCCCTTACAATACTCTTCCCCCGCATACCTCACCGCCACGGTCCTGTTACTTAGGTAACTATCTACCAGCCTTCGCAGATTGATCGGGCATCCCTTCTCTTTTAGTTGGCAGACGATTTTGGGCCACCAGGCGTTATCGAAGGCCCCCTCTATGTCCAGTGAAATCAGTGCCATGATCCGTTTCTCAGCGAGATTATGCCTGATACACTGGAACATATCATAGAGGGAGTCTTCAGTACTCCTTTGCGGCACAAAACCGTACTGCCTGGGATTTAATTTGGGCAACACAAACCACCTAATCCGGCGAACTAACATTTTTTCGAGAATTTTCCCTAAAATTGCCAGGAGCCCTATTGGTCTATAAGATTTGGGGTGCGTGTAGTCGGTCTTGTTTGGCTTCCGCAACATTATCACTGTGGCTTGTTTCCACTGTGTAGGGAAATGGGAGAGTTCTAGGCATTTGTTATAGATCGCCAAAGACAGTTGTAAGTCCGCACTTATCGCCGCTTGACATATGTCGGCAGTAAAGCCATCTCTACCCGGAGCCTTCTTGGGGTTAAACGAGCCCGCTGCGTAGAGAAGCTCAGCTTCCACAAAAGGAGGGTCGCGAATTTCATTTTCACGATCATCGTTTGCTTCAGCCGCGCTTCTTCTAACCTCTTTATGTTGCTCGTTTTCCCCCTGACTTGTATCCTCCGGGTAGAATGTCTCGGCCATAATGCGGACTGATTCTGTTGGGCTGGTGGTATTGCCGTCTTTGGCGATTGGAAGATCTTCGTGGTTTGTTTTCGTTCTTCCAATGACCCTATATATCCCATCCCACATGCTTTCCCTATCTTGTTTGCCGCAGAACTCCTTCCAACTTTTGATACGGGCCTCGTCCATCGCTTCCTCGTAGTCCTTTTTGGCTATAAGATATTGCTCGGTCACCCATTTTTGGCGGTGTGGCGCTGCCCATTTAATTCTGGCCTTCCTTCTATTCTTCTCTTTCTTCTTTGCTTCTAACTCATCGGACCACCACGGAATCTTTATTTTATTATCAGATTTCTTTAATTTTAAGGTCTTGTTGCAGGTTTCGGTTAACACTTCTACATATTTATTTATCGTGTTTTCTAGTTTGTCTACACCATGTATAGACTCTACAACACTAATCTTGATTCCATTGTTATCTAGTCTCTCATTGAGATCTTTTTTAAATTTCAGCCAATTGGCATTTTTGGTGTTGTATTTTCGCGTGGTCTTCTTATTTTCAATTTCATTAATTTTGTCTAAGTTTATTTCGAAAATGATTCCGTTGTGGTCCGACGTTGTTAGGTTTCTGTCGACTCTCCAGTTGGTGATCTCGCCAAGAATGTCGACCGAGCAACACGTGATGTCGACTATGCTTTCATATTTTTTTCCACCTCTCCACGTTTCAAAAGTCGGAACTGTTCCTTGGTTGACCACACATAACCCCATTTCGTGAATTAATCCTATTACTTCATTGCCTCTAGGATTGTTCTTCGCGCTCCCCCACCACTCGCTCCAGGCGTTTACATCGCCACCTACAATTGTTTTATCGCACTCCATTCCCTCGTACAGATTTCTCAGCTGCCTTACGTAGGGATCCAGGTCTTGGTCGGGTTCAAAATAGACTGAAATAAGCCCGATCGTCCAAGTTTGAGTTTCTAGTATTGCTGCCACGATGTTGGTGTTTGTGAGGTTGGGGAGTTGGCGTATTTTAATATTGTTATCAAAGACGGCGATGGCCGCCTTGTTTGTTTTCCCAACCTCTCGAGCAGCCTGGATGATTCTTGTGCCTACAGGGCCGCTCAGTATTCCCTGGTTCCCTACGTATGGCTCCTGTATGAGAGCGAACAAGGCCTTCTTTTTCGCTGCCTCAATGAAAAGCTCTGATGTGGCGTTTTTCTTTCTCTGTACGTTGGCTTGGAGTGCGATATACCTAATGTTTGTATCTACGTTATTTGCCCGTGCCATGCCCTTAGCAGTATGCTACTCTCGAGCGGGCCAGTCTGTCCCATTTCACCCTTAGGGAGCACGAGCTGCTAAAAGCATTGTGCTCAGGGTGAGGCTGGTTCGCACGCTTGCAATTTATGCAGCTAGGGGGGCTGGCTTTTTTGTCACACGCGGCATAGAGGTGGTTTCCCCCACAGTGACTGCAGTTGTCCAGTTGCTCCTGACAGACCCGCTTGATGTGGCCGTAGCCCAAGCAGCGGGAGCACTGGATAAGCGGGGACTGATCCTCCACGCTGGAGATACCCCAGCGAAGTTGAATAGTCCCCGCCTCTGTCAGCTGCTGCCAAATAGCAGGGGTCACTCTCACCACCACGTGCGCCACGTGCGGATTCCGCGTCCTCCTCTCATACACCGGCTCAATCTGCTCTTTTATGTCCTTCTTTTTATCTATATGTCTTTCCGCTTTCCTCCTTATTGCCTCCGTAACTTCTACTTTTTTGTCAGCACCCCTTACGTGCTTGACAATCACCAGGGGATTTTTATTTTCCGTTTTCTCGGTCTTCAGATTCTTTCCTTTTTCTATTTTGTGCCTTATTTCTTCTATTTCTTTCTCGCTGTTGCAGCCAATAAGGATTTTCTGGCCCCTCACCTTTCTTACCTTCTGGACGTGTGTCCACTCCCCGTCTGCTTCAACCGTCTCCTTTACTCTCTCGAAGACGTCCTCGCTCGTGAGATTTTCGTCCGTCGAGGCGACTAGAAGGGAGTGGAGTGTTCTGGGTGGTTGTGGTATATTTTTCCTCAATTGTTCTGAATATGTCGGTTTTCCTTCTACTCTATCTATCCTGTCTAATTTCTCGATTGTTATCTTATGGTTCTCTTTTATAGTTTTTTCCGTCTCTTTTTGGTTGGTTAAGTTCTCCTGTGAGCACTTTGTCAGTTCTTTTAGTGCTTCTTCTATTTTACCTAATCTCTTTACTGTTTCTCCATCTGTAAGGTTTTTGTGCACTTTTTGTACCACTTCACTATTTCTTTCTCCTTTCTCAAATTGTTCTAATCTATCCGACAATATTTCTACTATCGCTAACAAGTCCGCAGTTTCACTTTTGATGTTAGCTTTATCTTCCTTTGTTACCGATTTGTGTCCCGGGCCCCCCTCCAGTACCTTATAAATCCTACGTTTGGTTTTTCTTGCTGCTTCTCTGAGATCGTTTCCTTGCATTGCTGGGAAGAGGGAGTGCATCTTGAGTTCCGGTGTGGGTGCCGGCGTAGGTGCCGGCGTGGGTGCCGGCGTGGGTGCCGGCGTGGGTGCCGGTGGGGGTGCCGGCGTGGGTGCCGGCGTAGGTGCCGGCTTGGGTGCCGGCGGGGGTGCCGGCGTGGGTGCCAGCATGGGTGCCGGTGTAAGTGCCGGTGTAGGTGCCGTCATAGGAGCCTCTATGGGTGCTGTTGTGGGTGGCTTTTCTTTCGGTTTCGGCGGTGAAATATACATTACTGATTCCTCTCTTACGTTTTTTCTTGTAGTGGTGACGGAGGGTTTTGTTTTAGGGCTCACTGGCTTTTTCAGTTTCGAACTCATTTTCCTAATTTGTTCTGAACTAAGGCGAAAAA